>BGPR01000058.1:1879864-1964809 GCA_013235015.1 Araneus ventricosus
TGAATGTGCACAAGGCGCACAGTTTTTGTTTGCGTGCTATTCACGTCCCAACATATTAACAAAAATTTTAATTCAGATTTGCATCGATCCCAAGAATGATTAAATTCGATGCCGAAAAAGCGGAAATCCGCGTTTCCGCGGAAATGTGTCATGTCTGGTAAAGAAAGCTCTGTAAGATATTGATTATAATATAAAATATATCTTGAAAGCTGAATTATTATGGTTGCTAAATTTTATTCTTTTCATCAGCATATTTTAATCCAGCTAATATGTAAGAAGTAAAACGCGATCCACTGCTTTAATGCTGGAATCAGCGGCGTATTTTGCATGAGGAATAAGAAAGTGAAGTTGCCGATAACAACGTGCGGGCAGTTTGATGTTAAATGGCGCTGACCATTCGGTCTTGTGACTTGTTTCTATTTTAGATTTTCATGTACACGATGAACAGAACAGGTTCAAGACTGTTAAAATAACTAACACGCCTTAAATGTCTATTCTGATTTGAAGCTTAAAAATGCTTCGTTTCGAATGAAATGAACGCAGTCATTATTGTCGGCGAATAAGCAAGCCGTCTAATATACACTGAAGTGCTAAAAGACATGGGGTAGTTTTATTGAATTTTATAAGTTTTGAATACGCTGAATATAAATACATAGGTTAAATTGCAGTTCGACAAATACTATTTAAAGATTCAAGTTTAGAAAATATCAGTTTGTGGATAAAAACTCATTACTTTGTTTCTCTTAGGAACCAATAGAAATTCTACTAGCTGCAATGCCAATATCTTCCTAAATATTAATGGCATTCGACTGAAATTTTTGTGTAATCTTGCCTATGTATCTGGCTTCCAAATTTTTAAAATAATTATGCTATGTTTCTCACATGCGCGGTAAAAAATTATTTTCTACATATACTCATATTTCCTCTAATATTCTGAACATTAACTTCAAATTTTAATACAATGTTTCACTAACATATTGTCTCGTATTCTGTAAGTTTCGTATAATTTTGCTGAATTTGGGATTTTAAGAAAACCTTTATATCTTTCCAAGTATCCATGTTATTTTAACCAAAATATGTATAAGTATTACACATATAAAACAAAACCATTGATGAAAGTTGCAAATCATTTTCAGCTTTCTGTGAAACGTGATGAGGCCAAATAATTCTCTTCTTCATCACTTTCTGGTCGGTCATCTCGTGACCAAGTCTTCGCTGTAAAGTGTGAGTTCCGACGACTGTACATCCAACGTTCTGTAGAGTAAATACCACATCGAGTTTCTGCACTTCGCCGGGTAAAATGATATTAGGAGGTATCCTATGATTTTTGGCACTTCAGTTTATGTCATAATGTAAATAAAAAGCAATAGCTTAATGTCTTAAAATATAAGAATGCGTCACAATAAATTTTTCCAAATGTAAAATGCGAAAGCTATTGTTCATCATTGTACTGTTATAAGACACATTCAGAAACTTAGGAATAAGAAATTTATATTTTAAATAATAATTTGATGAGGAACCAGTGTTTAGCTTAAAAGACAATTTATGATTGAAATTTATATTCACAGAAACGTTAATGAACTCCTGTGTCACAATAACCACTTTCGAATTCGAAATTAAGACTGAAATACAAATACCTTACATTGTACCCTCCACCAAACTGCTTCTTTACGTCCATGGTTGTACCATAATATTTCATTTTTCCGTAATTCAAGAGAGCTATTCTGTCTAAAGAAGAAAAAATAAATTTAGAAATGCAATGCAATATTAAAAAATTCTAAATATACTGATAATTTACTAAAATTTTTAAAAATTAAAGTTATAATTTATTATTTTTATTTCTAAAAATATGTTCCGACGAGATATTTTCCTTCTCACCTCCGCCCTCTCTTCAAATTGTATAACTCAGTAAAAAAACTTTCAAAATAAAAAAAAAAATAGATAAGTTGTACAAAGACTAGAAATAGTTATATCACTAATGTATACGTATTTCGGAAACTTTTGTTTCCTAAAAGTAACAAAAAGACAGTGTCAAAAGATTCATAAAGAAATTCAAAATAATTAAAGTGACATCTGTTAAGGAAAGCAGTTAAGAAAAAAAGTACCATAGAAGTTAAGATATCAGATTATTATAGTTTACATCTAATCTCTCAGATGAGATGTAACATAAAACACTGACATAACATAAAACGTCAAGAAACAAATGAATAAGTAAAACAAAGGAATACGTAAAGCAGAAAAAGAAAACAAATGAATAAATAAAAAAAATAAAGCAAACGAATAAATGATGAATAAAATGATTTGACATAACATAAAATGTCCTATCGGCAGGATTCTGGGTTTTTTTGTTACTATTAAGCTAAAAGTATTTATTATTTTAGCTTGATTTGTCAAAATATATTATTATTAAACAGAATACTTATTAAATATTATTCAGAATCGATCACTGTATGCGATACAAATTAATGGCTTCTTTTGCTTTCAAATTATTATGCATATTTTTAGGGGTGAAACTGCTTAAATCTTAGAAAATGTGGTGAGAGTTTTTAAAAGGTCTTGCATGCAGCGGCGTAGAGACCGGGGGGCAAGGGGGTATAGATGCCCCGAGCGCAGTTTTAGGGGGAGCCATGGAGTTAAAATAGTACTGCATTTATGCCATTTTTAATGCAAAAAATGATGAAGGGTCGCAAAATTAATATAAAACACCTTGTGCCATTTACACTTGCTAAGCCAGTAATGACGACTGGGGTAAAAAGGATGAATTATTTTCCGGGTGTCACTTTCTCTCGCTACGCCACTGCCCACAATAACAAAACATTAATGTATTTTTGTCACTTTTTGAAGTCTAGTAAGACGAGGGGATGTAAAAATAATATGCCCCAGGCTTTGATGTCACTGATGATGACAGGAGGGGATACGAAAATCATAATGACCCGGGCGCCACTTACCCTCATTACGCCACTGTCCATAGTAACAGAACGTTGATGCATTTTTTTTTCACTTTTTAAAGTCTAATAAGATGAGGGGAAGTAAAAATAATATGTCCCAGACTTTGATGTCTCTGATGATGACAGGAGGGGACGAGAAAATCATATTATGACCCGGACGCCACTTACCCTCTTTACGCCACTGATCGCAAGTATATAAAAAAAGTGTTAACAAAAAGCGACATATGTTCTACAAAAAAAATCAGACAACCTGACAAGAGCTCAGCTTCGTCCATATAATGTGTCGTGAAAAGAACAGAATGACCGGATTCAGTATATTCCTGTAGCATATTCCACAGCTGTTTTCGAGAGTGTGGGCTCATGCCGCTACTTGGTTCATCCAGTAGAAGAACCTGTCAAATTTGAGTGTTTCATATTAAATTTCTTTTAAAAATTAAATATTATCTTACGAATATTTATTTGTTACATAATGTTATAGATAAAATTTTAGATAAAGTGGAAGCAGAATATTCTAGTGTCTTGTTATCTAGCTATACAAACATTACAAATGGCACAATAAGATAAAGTTTTCGAAAATTTGTGCAGTTATCACAGTGCTTGATACGTAGGTTTTAGATTCTAAATGACTGATATATCTGCAATTCATCTAAATAAAATAAATAATTATAATAAACAAAATAAGGATTACTTTTTATTTATTCCCATGAAATTACTATTTGGATTATACCGTTTTCTAGAATACGGAATATTTTCTTACAGGGTTAATGTTTAATATCTAATGAACGCTCTGCCACTTTAATGATTTTCCAATATTTAATAACGAAAGCACTTATTCTTCAAATGCGAATGTACGGAAAATTATGCATAGTTTATAAATCAAATCAATGATGTTCTATATTACAGCCATTCTATAAGAGTAAAAATATTTTAATTAGAATTGATTAATTAAAAATGAGTCAATATTCACATCAATGAAATCACAGAAGACACAGAAATGTTTTTCAAGGTTTTAAATAAGAATGCCAGTGCAGAAAACAAATGTTTAACATTTTTTACCAGAAAAATGTTTAGAATGATCTAAATTATTTATGCAAGTGAATCGGCTGCGTAACTTTAAATAAGCGGGAAGATTGAGGAATACAATAATTTTGTCCTTATGCAAAAATGTTTATTCAACTGCATTATTTTTTGTGTAATACTAATCTATGAACTCTACTCTTCACAATTGTTTAAAAATTGTCACTGGAATTTCTACAAGTAAATAAGGCTAGTATTCAATATTTGTTGTAACAGGACAACGCATTTTTGGATAATTTTACAGCTAATAAGTTGATGCAAAGATCATTGCGGTTTTCATAAAAAAAAGAGTTTAGCCACCTTCCTGAATGTTTCTGCCGGCCATACGATTTATTTCATTTGACGTTAGTTATCTTATACTTTAACTTCAGAGGCTGCGTGCCCCGCGTGTCCTCCCGGTGTGTCGTGCTGATGGGGGCTTCTTGGTGATTATCAGCAACTTTCAACTGTGTGCTTTTTTGCAGGACGGTGAAATTTTTAACGTAGTGTTACCAACATGGAAACTCGCTTCCCAGGTCTTATGATTGGGAAGAGTGTTTCACAGGTATAAGTATGGGATGACTGGAAGCAGCCAGGCCTGGATACCTGACCTTGGCGACAAACTTGGTGACTATCTTGGCGATAGATTTGGCGACCTTGACGACGAAATATGGGATCTCAAAGGTGCTGGAATTTTCTCTATATCTCTAATGGGGAGGAGATACGCTTGAATGTACTAGATGATTCCATGTGAAGTCACGGCCTGCCGGGGGAGACTATATAATGAGGCGCTTGGATCACGGAGTGAGTGAATATTGATCGCCTTGGAGTGCGAACGTCTTTGGAATCTATCTTTGGAGTTCTGTCCGCTGTGCGAGCTAGTAAGCTGTTAGACGCCGAGCGGTATTGAGTAGTGGGTGTTGATTGACTGGAAAGACTTTGGAGTTTCGTCTGCAGAGTGAGCTAGAAAGCCGGCGAGCTGAGAGATATTGAAAGTGCTGTTACTGTCATTGTTAGTAATTTGTTGACTGTTTGTGTTGCGAAATCAGAAAGTGCTGAACTGTTAATACCTGTGAATTGTTGTCTGTTTTCGTTGCTAATCAATCAAGATTTATTCTTCCTGGTACCTGTGATACGTGTTTTTCTGCATATTTGTGAATAAACCATAATTCTCCATTATCCTGCGTGTTGGACTGTTTCCACCATATACCCACAGAACGATTTTTGTAACAGTATGTATACTTTAAACTTGCTTTTGACGCAGGTTGTGTATACATTTTATTTGAAGTTGTTTGTTTGGTGTTGGTATAAATTTGAAGCGAGAAAAATAGGAAAATCATCATCTTTTACTTTTTTTATTTTCATAAACGGAATAAAACTGTAGATGATCACAAAGTGATGAGTAAATTTTACATTGTTTATGATAATTTTAAACCACTTGTTAGAACTGGTTTACCAAATTATTTGTTGATTTCTCACTAAAAAGTGACGAGCTTTTTGGTTGCTAAACTCAATCTTATGATTGCCATAACAAATTCCGATCCTCATATTTCAGCAAATGCGATTAGAGAAAGGTTCCAAGTTTACTCTTCAATTGTCAATCGGAATTCCCAAAAGCTGGAATCTTTAAAAGGTTCGATATTTTAACTTCACATTAATTGAAAGAAATTCAATGATCAATCTGCAGTTTGAATCCCAAACATATTTAAAACGATTCATTTTTTAAACGAATGATAAATGGAGCCGAAATATGAAAGATTTGCTATGGTCTGGTTTTCTGGTTTGTTTATTTTGGATTTACTGACCGTTTTCTGGTAACCCACCGATTTAAGCAATCTTCAAATCCATATGGATACTGTATCAAGCCCGAAGTTCGCACCAGTTCTTTTTTTAGTTCACAAACCGTTGAATTCTGTGTCCTTTCAGATCGTATAATTCTTTTTATTTAAGTCGGTTTAAAAAAATCTCTTAAAACGGCTAAACTCCAAATGAAACTTTTGTAAATAGATAAATCGTTTCGTTAAAAATTTAACCGCCAGTGATTATCTAAATCGTATGGTTAAAAATGTAACCGCCAAACAAGCCTTAGAAGTCGCCATAAAGAGAGATAACAAACAATTACGGCAGCCTTTTCACAAAATTATGCTCTTATTTTAAGTAAACATTGAGAGCTACAGCAATAGGGACATGAAATTTAATATTTTCAAAGTATCCTTAAGTCATAACATTAGAAAACTCTACATTAAACATTAATTAAAATCTTCAAGATCTTGAAATTTTGAAGATTTCCATTGACACAACATTAACACCGGAAGTCGGTGGGTATAGCGGAAGTTGTACTTTACCGCAAATAAACAAAACAGAAAACTCGTCCACAGCGTAAATTGAAACTATCCTGGAGCAAATGTAATAAGCCAACAGAAACTACGCCAAAAGCTGATTTAATCAAAAGAAGATTGTGCCTTTAGTTTTGTAGAATTATGAAGTTATTTTGCATTTTAAGTTCCTTCCAAGCCACCAAATTATTAGTTCAAATGTGTACTGTATAAAACTAATAAAATTAGATGAAGTAATAAAAGCAAAACGCACTGAATTGGCCAAATCTTTTAGGAATTATATTTCTCCATGAAAACAGAAAATCATGCCCTTCTTTAGTGACTCGTAAAAAATTATTGGAGTTTAGTTGAGAAATGATGTTACATCCCAGACGAAGCCCAGATTTGGCGCCATCAAATTATCGTTTATTTATGTTTCCGCAAAATACCTTGAATGTTTAAAATCACAATCATATTGATGCAGTGAAATCGCACTTGATTCAGTTTTTTTCTTCATTATAATGGCCGGAATTTTTATTATTCCTCTGGGATAATGGAGTTTCAAGAAGATGGCAACCAATTATCGAACAAAAGGGAAAGCATATCATTGATTAAAGTTTACTCATTGTTTCAAAATTAGTATTTTATTTCGTAAGGAAAAAAAAAAGCACCGCTATTTTTGCACCAACCTAATAGTTGTTTGTTTATTTTATACACAGCAGTCAGGAAGAAAATTAGTTATATAATAATCAATTAATGAACAATAAAAACAAAAACTGTCATATGAACAAAAACAAATAAAATTATGCCTAGTTCAAAATTTTATAGGAGATTTAAAGGAAATGATCCAAAAGGCATCTTATATGGCTCTATAAAATCTCGTTTTAACTTATTGTGCTTCCAGGCGAAGAAGCTTTCGCCACATTCTTCTATTCAATCTAAAATCAAGATATTTCAAATCCTGAAAGCTCTAATTTTAGGAGATCCTTACCTCCGGATCACCAATCATTGCAATGGCAACACACAACTTTCTTTTCTGTCCTCCGCTTAACACTTTGCTCCTGGTATACCTTTTAGACAATAAATCAAAGCTCTGCAACAATGCTGTCACCTGAAATGACAAAAGTAGATTGCCATCGCAAAATGTGTTTGAAAGGAATATTAGAAATATTTTTTAAATATTTTAAAATATTACTATTTATACAATATTAATAATATAATATATTTTTATAATATAATATGTTTAAAATACTAGAGTTATTTTTTTCTTCACATCAGATATTTTTGATAAATGCCTTTAAAATTTAATTTATCATTTCTTGCAATATATGATCATTTTTAACAATAAATTGTTTATTATTATTCTTTTTATATGCAAGAAATGGGATGTGAAAATAAGGATAATTATTATGAGATTTCGGTTTTCTTTCTCGTATTGTTTTATAGGATTTTTGGATGGCGGTGGTCTAGTGGTAAGGTCTCGGAGCCGGAGAGCTACAAGTTGGAAACACGATTCCACATGGGCCTGGTGTACGTTAAATCTAACGTAGGTCAAGCGTCCTTCCGCTGGTGTGGTTTCGAAGTTTGGAGAGGGAGGGCCAGTTGTGTTGTCGGCCTCTTCATCTGACCGCAGCTAAAATTCTACGAGGTCCGTCCCCAATATAGCCCTCGAATTGCTTCAAATCGGGACGTTAATATAACTAAACCAAACTTGATATTACTTCTTAAGTGGTGGATCGTGACTTGAAATGGGGTCGTGTAGAAAAAACTAGATTACCGAAAGTTCCAAAGCACCTCCGTCTGTCAAATTCTTCATTAATTTTAAACAGAAATAGAGGAAGTTTTGTTTCAGAATTCAAATTAAAACTGGAAACGCCATCTAAAATTTAATTTTATTTTTTAGCTCCAATTGTACTAAGCTCCTTTTTAATTTCATTTTACGGTTTATTCTTCAATTTTAGGGTCGTGACAAGATTTTTCGGCGGAAATTGAATTGCAATTTTGTTTTCAAAAAATGAAAAAATATTATTATGACATTTTAAACACATTTAACCCTCTACCGTCCATTGGTTCCGCAGTTAAACCACACATTAAGCATTTTTTACTGTGCATGGGCGAAACATAGCCTAATTTCTTTTTCATTAGTTAAGAGCCAGATATATAGGCCAACTTATGTAAAGATTTCAGTTCAATATCGTTAGTATTCACAAAGATATCAGCTAAGCAAGAGCTAAATTTATTTCGATCTCTAAGAGAAACAAAATTAAGAGATTTCTTGAACAAATTGATATTTTTTAATTGAATCTTCGGAAGTAATATTGAATTTATGAATGTTGAATATCATGAATACCCAATTAAATACATAATTTCAATTGCATTTCGATGATAACTTATTCGCAGGAAAAATTGCCGTTACCGTTCATTTGTTTCACTATGAAACCTCAAATTTCTAAAAAATAAAGAAATGCCAGTTTTTTTTTTCTTTTACATATTAATGATCAGCCACATGTCTAATACTCATTTTAGAAATAAATTTAGTAGATTTTCAAGATGAATCATTTAGTAAACTGTAAATGGTTAAATGTAGAAGAAAATTGTTTCTTTCCTTTAATATCTATTCCACGAAATTCAAACATTAGTTGGCAATGACAGGTGAGTAAAATTATGAAAATTTAAAAACCGGTTTCTCTTCAGAAATCTGAAGTTTTCGAGAATATTAGCAACTCTGATGGCAGCCCTAATTTTAAAAACTTGAAAATTCTAAATATTGCTGACTTTCTTCTGAAATTTCATCGGATTAACTTTTAATGATCTTCTTAATATGTAGAATATCAAAATTTTCTATTTCATTGACAGTTTTAATTTTTTTTTTATCTATAATGCACTTACATCATAACTCGAAACATCACTTTTACGTGAGAAACTAAATAGGAAAGCCGAATTAAATGCATATTAAAATAATTACGCATTGGATAAAGGATGGAATTTGGATCAAATAAAATAACCGAATAAGAATTTTATGGTCTACTAGCTGTTACCCACGACTTCGTGCGCGAAGAAATTGAATTGTAACTTTTTTTAAATTTGCGAATGTAAATGTTTCGTTATATGTAGAAAGGGGAAATTAAAAGTTCTGATGGTTGATAATACATAATTGGACGACTAACAGGAGTGTACTGTATATGTGTCTGCTGTTAAGTTAGGTAAATTGTTTATACATGATAACACACCTTTGTATACGATGTTTTTTGCTTCACGTTTTTTTCACCGATGTATAGGTTTAGTGGGCTGGACACACGCGAACATGCCACATATAGTTACCAACGGAAAAAATATGATTTTTCCAAATGCACGCCTGCCTCTTTGAGTGTCTGACCCTGAGCCTGGCTAATGCTAATTTTGAAGGGAATTGTTACCTTTTGAACTGGGATGGTAAATCCTTCGGTATTATCGGAATGCGTAGAATTTAGCACTCTCGCTATGCCAGTTAAATCAGTAGCTAGCACGACTTTTGGTCCGAAGTGTGTAATTTGAAATCGTATGCCATTGCGAGTCTCCGTACATCGAGGTTACGTATGAATAGTTCTGGCACACCGAATTTTAATCTCAGCTTGTCGGAAGGTATCCCTGACAATTCTACGTGGTTGAAGAACTCTACAGGATATGATTTTATTTGTTATTGCCCATTACAGTATCTAGAGATAGATATTCTGTAATACATCCCCCCCCATTTGTGAAGCATTTTTTTTTCATTTATCTGACCTAAGCTTTCATTAGTCAGTGCCAAAATTACCCAATCAACAAACAATCTCTATTCCTCTTATTAGCTTGTAGAGAAGGATAAACCTTGCTTATCAGTTCCTCTGAACTGTGAACAATTTTGAAAAAGTCCCAATTTAATACACTGTTTGAATCTCTAGCAAACGCCAAATCTATTTGGCAACTGTATCAAGCGCCAAGTTCGAATCAGTTCTTTCTTTAGTAAACAAAACGTTGAATTCCGTGCTCATTGGGTTTATGCAATCCTTTCTTTTTAAATCGGTTGAAAAAAGCTGTTAAAGCATTAAAATACGAAATGGAACTATTATAATTAGCTAAATCGTTTGGTTTAGAGTTTAACCGCCAGTGATTATCCAAATCGTTTGGTTACAAATTTAACAGCCAAACAAATCTTGGATGTCTATAAAAAGTGCGATAAAGAATTATTTTGGCAACCTTTCCACTAAATTAGGCTCTTATTTTAAGTAAACATTGAACGATATTTTCCTTTAGTTATAATTAACTTTAGTTTTTAAATTTTAATCCAAAAACTCTTGAAACTATATCACATCTATCATTCGTTTCCTGTCCCGGTGTCTATTTTTCAATTATTATTCCACAAATTAATTATTTATTTCTTTTCGCAGCAAGATCATGTGATGCTTGACTTTAAAAATAAGTCATTTCAAATGCTTGCGCTTTTCTGAAGGATCACGTGACATTTCATTTTGTTCACGCATTCCTTAAGGATCACGTGACAGTTGATTGAAAAATATAGTAGTAATCTTCATCGCAAATCGCTTGTTAATTATTTAATTGTTATCTGTAATCAAAAATAATGAATTTAACATGATGTCACCTACCCTGTGTCCGTTCCTGGGTTTCAAGCTACAACTCTGCCAGTTTTCATCGAAATCGGTTTGGTAGTTTTACCGTGAATGCGTAACAAACAGACAGACACACTTTCGCATTTATTATATTATATTGATATTAATAAAAATAAGCAAAATTTTCAGAAATAAAGGTGAATTAGTTCAAAGTCTAACCGTTGCCTAGCAATGGAGTAGCTATAAATCTTCGTTATTTCAAAATCGTTTGCACGTATTTAAAAATTATGGAACTTTTAAAAATTAATAAAAATCGAAGGGAAAATGTCACAGAAATGAAATTGGTATCATTGAAAAGGTAAACATTTTAACCTTAAGATGGTATAAAAATATTCTTTGTCGGACAATTTGCTCCGAAGTTACGGCGGAAAGACGATTTCGGTTAATTTCTAATTAACTGCCTGTTTAATTAACTTTTGGACTTAGAAAAGTTCATAAGTGTCTTCCCCTTGTCTTAAATAATAACTGTACGAAATTTGGTTGAAAACCGTCCATTCGTTTAGGAGGAGGTGTGGAACATAGCCACATACATACCCACAACGACTTTTATTTATATTAAGATTTAGTCTATAATACAGAGTATTAAACGAGCAATAGCAATCTTATCACTACAGGTATTACTTCCAAATTCAAAAAGCTTTCCAATTATATTAAATTGGAAAAAAATTAAATACGCAACACAATTCATTTCAGGAGAACTTTGTTAAATGTACATATCTAATATTTTTAATTAAAGTTGCTTCTATTTTCAAATATTTAAAGGCGTGAAGTTCATGCGAATTATCAGGAAATATTCGGAAAGGCCCGAATAATTTGGAATAAGCTACAAATAAAATCGAAGAAGAATAGTTAGGACACACAAGAAAATTTCTAAGACCATTGAGGGGAAGAAAAATTCTCAGGAATTGTATTAGTACTCCCATGATAATGTTAAAGTTGATCAATAAGTACATGTATGCAAAAATTAACACTACAATACAAAGTGATGCGTCACTCACCTTTTACATTATAATTCAATATTTGCACAATTCTAAGAAAGCATTAATGATTATTCGTAAATAACTCTGCTCTTTCCATGAAATGGCACACTTTTTAACAATTTCAATACTTAGAAATTTATGACCAATTTTGAAGCAACACGAAGGCTATTTTCAGACGGACCTCGTAATTTTAGACCACCAGTGACAGTCATACGTTATTCCATTCTCCGATTCCCAGGGCAGAAGGTTTGATGTGAACAAAGTCTACATCTATAGCTCTGGATTTGAGTTTCGAACCAGTAACATTTCAGCACCAAAGCCGAAATCACGCCACCGCGGCAAAAATTTTGGTAGATCTCGTATTCTAGCTCTTCTTTCTGAGAGAGTAAAGGTGAGAAATCGTTTGTGAAATCAATTTTAAAGTAGTTAGTTGTAATATTATTAACTAAAACAATGTAAAAAACCTTAGCTTGTAAAGCTCTCCATCATAATTTTGGACTTTTTGCATATATTATTTTGCTGCTTATTTGGCCAATAGTTCCATAAATAAATTATGCATTTTTTTTACAAACAGGCACATAAATTGAAAATGAATTTTTCAATTATTTTTTCAGTAATTCTCACAATCATATATAATTATTCAATTGAAGCTTAAAACTAAAAATATATGCAGTCAAAGATTAAGGCTGAAAGGGAAAAGATTATATAAAAAATTAATATAATCATAAATTTTTGGATCAGGACGTTTGTTGAAGTGGCACACGCAAACATCAATATATACCAGTGGCGAATCCGGGGGGTGCTATCGGGCTACAGCCTCCCCCCAGCAAAGCCAGAATTCTTATTATTATTTAAATTCATTACAATTGTTTTTTTCTTAATTTCCCTCTTTAAAAAAATAATAAAAAATTTCAACATTGCTTTCTTGCTCGACAGGCTCGAAAATTTTCCTATTTTTGTAGTCATTCCACTAGTACTTGTAGCTTTGACGCTGTCGAAGACATTTTTTAGCTAGTTATTTCATTGTAATTCTTATTAAATTATAGAAAGTATTGTATTGTTCTTTATGATTCTTATTGTCAGGTGAGTAAAGTATGTAAAGTTAAAGAGTTTTGGTTTACTTTAGCCTTGAGGTTTGATATTCATCACGACGATACAAACTTTTTATATATAATTAAAAGGATTAATCACTTACTACAACTATCTTTTATGTTTATTGTCCTTGGATTTGATGCAAACCTTAAACCTTTCACCATCGAATTCAAAGTGCAGTGCCATTCAACAATAAAATGGCAATATTCATTTGGGTCTCCAAGGAGAACTTAGAAAGATTATTATGAGAGAGAGCAAGCAGGTATTTGAATTTTTCTGATTCAACTTTCCTCCAAAAATTTAGAGCTTTACATACTGCAGTATTACAGTGTACAGGATCACAGAATATTAGTCCTTCATTCGATTGAAGTAGGTTTTATAAATTGGAAACATATTCCTGAAACCACCTATACAACAATATTTGCTTTAACATTAATTCTTAAGTATCTCTCGTTTTTTTCAAATAGAATACTTTTTGATAATATTTATGTATTTACAATCAAAACTAGTTCTGGCTCATATAAATGTTCTTTATCATAATAGAATAATAGTTCTGATCACTAACCTTGGAATCCAGCTCCGCATCTGGAATCCCTTTAAGACTACCAAAAACTTGCAAGTGTTCAGTACTGTTCAGATCATCATGCAAAATGTTCTCTTGGGGGCAAACCCCAAGATTCACCGTAGTTGAGGTCGTAATCTTGCCTTCATCCGGCGCCAGAACTCTACTGACGATTTTCATGAGGGTGCTTTTGCCAGCTCCATTTGGTCCCAATAAGCACGTCACTTCGCCCTTAAATAGTGAGAATGTCACACCTGCAAATAATCAAGAAGATTAGTTAACTTTGAAAAATATATCGACATAGAAACACATCAAAAACATAATCAATAGAAAAAATACATTCATAACATAAAGCAAAAAAATACGACGAAAAATCAAACCTAAAGTATAACCGAGTAAAGAAGAAAAACATGAAGAGTGCCAAATGAACGATAATCACGACAAAAATATATGTGCAGAAAGGTGAAGAAGATATAGCACATACGATATGAATGCTCAAAAATTGCAGACTCTCTATGCGATTCGCATTGATTTCACTCCCCTGAAGACGCATCATTGTGCTATAACTGCAAATATTCTTTATTTTTTGTTATCTCGTATCCACATTTGAATTTAAATTATGATATACATGTAGTATGGGTGCTTAGGTCCCATGTGTAGTGTAGTTTCATAGGCAGGTGAGAACTCAGTTCTGCTATCAAAGAAATATAATGATGACAGCACAAACATTTAGGACGGCACAAACATTTAAATAGAATAAGATTAGTGAAAGAATTAGAGGGCGGCCACTGCCCTGTACATCAAGTCAAGCTAAATCATCTTAGGCAGTTTTGGCGTTGAGTTCCGTCGTTCGCCATTGCACCCAACAATGTCTGTCGCTAACCAGCGCAAGATCATCTGACGTGACGTCAGCTAATAGAGTGAAAGTAGACGAGTGCCTCCTGGCATACTACATACATCAGATATTCATATAAGTTGCAATTATTTGAAGAACAGTGTCTGAAAAGCCACTAAGTATATAAAAGGAAGAAGCTTTCGAAAGGAAATTTTAAAAGGCCTTTTAATGGATTTCAGGCTTAGCTGCACCTAAGTGTGCTTAGTTTCCAAACTCAAAAGGACTTGTTCTTATAATTGGCTTAATCGTATGTAGTTTTTATTTGTTTAAAGTTTCATTGCTTTAACTTGTGTCGATAGAGGGGAGATTTCATGCATTTATTGATTTCGCAGGCAGATGGTGGAGTGTCAAGAAAAATTAAGGTTGTTCTGATTGCTCTTTCCGCCAATTTTTTTTTTGAATTATGTACGTGCATAGGAGAACACCATGGGAGGATAATATAAAAATCTTTGAAAGTCAAGTCATGGTACAAATTTAAAACTCCTTTAATTAAAGGATGATTTAAAAATGTGGACTACTTCATGATTTTGCTTGATATCCTTACGCGGGCATCTTACAAATCTTCTATGCACCGTTTCAATTTTAGTATACGTACTGCCGAATCCAGAACGTATGAATTAGAGTAAGATTCTGAGTCAGCAGAATATGCGATAAATAACAATTTTTTATAAGTTATCTTTCTCTATCTAATTTTTTAACACATTCGTTGCGGGTCTATAATATTTCGAAACAACTGACTTATTTTCTAGCAACTTTTCATCTGAAATGACTTCATTTTTTAGCATAAAATACAATGAATGATATTACAATTAAATTTCGCCTATTTAGAAGGCGTTATAGTTGGATCTAGGTCTCCAAATGCAGTAAAATTTCATTAGCGTGTAATACAATGAAGCACTATGAAATCTGTAAAAAAGAAGGAAAAGAAAAGATTAAAATGTCGTCAGTAGATGGCGCTACGCCAATATCTATAGTGATATTTGTAGACTTTTTTATTACTGAAGAAAAACTGAATAGTTGATTTGATTTTTTTTTTTAGTTTACCTCAAAATTGTGCCGAAATTCAGCTCTGAATGCAAAGTCTCTCTTTCGTTGAAAAAACCGTTTTTATGCAAGGAAGTGAACCATTTCACACAATTTTTTTCTTGTTTTCATAAAAAAGGAAATAAAAAATAGAATGCATAGAAGTTTCAAGAAAAAATATTGAGTGTAGGTACACTTTCTTGCATATAAACTGTATATTGGACGAAAAAAGTGTTTGTATTCAGAGCTGAATTTCGGCAGTGTTTTTAGTTAAACTAACAATAAAAAACGCTTTAGTCAACTAGAATGACTATCTTCAGATATTGGCGGAGCGCCACCTTTTGACGAATTTAGGAGCTATTTAAAACACATTCAAACTGCAGTTTTCTGAGGTTTTTCTGTGTTTAATATGTTTTTTCGAGTCCCTCTTAGGTGCCTCAGCAAACTTGGTATTTGCGGAATTATTTTATACATATTTGTCGTGCAGTGTTTTGAAACTTGAATTCACCGTGTTCAGGGTTCTGGTAAATTTCGAGCTTCCATACCAATGGTACAGTAGGGAAACCTGACCTATCTATAGTTTAAAACAATGAAATAGCCACCAAAGCGTCATGGGAAGCACTTGAGGAGGAATCCCTAAGTGATCACCAGTATATCAAGCTAGAAATACACTTAAAAAGGAAAACCATGACTTTCATTGGATTCAAAACCAAATATGGCGGCCACTCGAAATTCCACAGGAACCTGCGCCAATATGCCCACCAAGTCCTTGAAGACCTATGCAACTGCAACAATAAGGAAGACCTAGACAAAGGAATCAATAGCATCCACCTAAAAATAGTAGAAATTTGTAAACGTTCATACCGCCTAAAGAAGCAGGAAATCAAAAAACCCCCAACCTGGTGGACTCAAGATCTAGCCATCATGAAGAAGAGAGTGGGAGCCTTCAGGAGGAGGGCGCAGAGAGCGCCAACAGACTTACGGCAAGCGCATGCATTATTTACTCAAGAGAAAGAGCACAGTACAGAAGACACCTAGTCAAAACGAGACGAAAGGCCTGGAGGAAATTCTGCATGGAAGCCTCCAATCCCTTTGGCAAACAATATAAAGCAATATTCCATGCAGGTCGACCTCTCTCGGACCTATTTCAACAGAGCACTCCAGCAGGCACGGAACTTAGCTTCGCCCAAAACATACTGGAAATCCTCTACCCTCATACACCTCAAGCTCCATTCATATGCAGTACTGCCTCATCGCAACCTAATGATAGCCCCTTCTCCAGCAGAGAAATGCGGAAAGTTATAAGAGAGCTCAACAAGACTAAGGCACCAGGCTATGACGGACTATACAACATCATACTCCAGCAAATCCACTCCGCCAGTCCTAAGCTACTACTGAAAATGTTTAATAAGTGCCTAAGCCTTGGCCTCTTCCCAACGTTTTTTAAAACGGGAGTCATCCTTCTCTTCTATAAAGAAGGAAAGGACCAAAACGACCCCAAGTCCTATCGTCCGAACTCTCTCCTCCCACCTGTGGGGAAACTGCTGGAGAAGCTCATGACTCAACGCCTCACATACTTCCTCAAAAAGACCCGGCAAGTCAGTCCAAAGCAATTTGGCTTCAAAGAGGGAGTTTCAATTGACCATGCTCTTGACTCCCTTCTTACCACAATAGACCGTCACAAAAGAAATAAAATGCATGTCGCCATAGTCTCTTTCGATATTAAAGGGGCCTTCGATAACTTAAAATATAGCTCGATAGTCGAAAAACTCTCAAATAAACAACGCCCACAGAACATCCAGTCACTGTTTAGAAACCTACTCAAGGACAGCAGTGTAATAATCCCAAGCAGCGAAGGAGTGGCACAACAACAACAGACCAGGGTCCTGCAGTGATCCTGCTCTGTGGAACTTAGTGGCAGAAGAGGCCCTCGCACAACAGCATCCAGCCAACACAGCTACCCAAGCCTTTGCGGATGCCTTCCTGATAATTTCAGCAGCTGAAAGTGAAAGAAAACTAGTCACAGCGGCATCGGAGGCCCTCAAAATATTCAAAACATGGTCAGATCGTCATGGCGTAGAAATCTCCAGGGAAAAAACACAGTTCCTGCTGCTTAGCAACCTACGAAGAGGTCCCTCCATTTACTGGGGTAGCCAACGAGTCAAGCGCACCAAAACCCTCAAATACCTTGGAGTGCACCTAGACAGCAAGCTTAACTGGGCACACCACCTGGTCCAGAAAGGTGCAAAAGCTCTTCAATAACATCGCCAAATGGTAAAGCTAGCGTTGTGCACCTGGAGTATCTCCCCTAAGCTCTGAACGCAACTGTACAGAGCAGTCTCAGAGAGGACTGTTGCGCATGGAGTGTCAGAATGGGGCAGATACATCACCTACCGCATGACTACAAAGCTAAGTCAAATACAGCGTCCGTTCCTACTTAACATCACGGGAGCATACAGAACATCGCCCACAGCAGCTCTCCAGGCCATTACAGGAATAATGCCTCTAGACATTAAACTAGTGGCAGAAGCACAGTTCGTACAGCTGACACGCTTGAAGAAAATTCTAACAATAGAAGGAGAAGAATATAATTACGAAACTTATGAAGAAAAGGTGACAGGTTGGTCGCGCCACCCGGAGGAGTTTATAGACGAAGAGAGAGTAAACCTAGAAGAAAATCTTAGTGCTGTGGGCGAAATTAACATATTCACGGATGGCTCTAAAATGGGACAGGGTGTTGGATCTGCCTTCTGCGTCTTTGGAAAGCAGCAGGAACTTATAACACAATGGCAGGGACGACTTTCTCCAAAACATTCTATATTCCAGGCAGAGCTAATAGCTCTCCACGAAGTGGTTAAATATGCCCAAAACCACCAAAACAAAGTAAAGATCTGGAGCGACAGCCAATCTAGCCTGAAAGCCCTATTAAACCAGAAATACAATAGCCCAATAGCCAGATACATTCAAGACTCTCTGTACAACACTCATAACACCAGATGGGTTGGATTAGAGCCCATGTAGGGCACCTAGGAGACGAGAAAGCTGATGAGCTGGCCAAAGAGGCAATTACGTCCACGGAGGCAGCAGTGCTCACGGTTCCCCTTCCCAGAAGCAGTGCAAAACAAGATCTCAAGCAACGAGCCCTGGCTAAGTCGCAGAGGTGTTGGGATGATGGCATTAACCCTCCTAGCGACAGGCCCGAGATAACTGCGTGAACTTTTTTCCTCTCATAACGGCAGATCCGAGACTGTCTCGGTAAAGAAAAGTTCCATATAAGTGTCAGACCGGAGATTTTCCTTCTACAAGTTTTTCTCTTCCCCCAGGTGTCACGTGGCGACATAATAAGAGGGAGTGTCTGTGGTCAGGGGAGGGTCAGTTTGAATAGATCTAGTCTTTCAACTCGTATTGCGTTTAGAAGCGTAAAATCAGGGCCAGAGGTCTCCTGCGTAAAATTCGCAGATCATTCTGAGTTATTTTTTAGATTTAGAAAGTAAATGTGTATCCAAAATGAGTGTCAATTAACGGGCATAAAATTGAATGCCTATAAACCTTGAATATGCATATATACGTATTTTTATTAGCCTCTAACTAAAGAAATTATTTTAATTTAAAACACAAATAAAAGGAATATAAAATAAAAAAAATAAAAGTTGACAATTTTCTCTTTTAAAGATTAATTTAAGGACATTCGAATTCAAATTGCTTTCGAAACTTAATTTTTGAATATTAAATACTATACATATATACAAGATTTACTTAGCATATGAATACGTTTATAACTTTTAATAAAAACTTTTTACTTACTTTCATTTATTAGTGTATTTAAAAAAAAGATAATGCAAAAAAGCTATGTAATCAACTTGTTGAACTGTTTCATTCTGAAAAGATTAACATTGATTATATAAAATCGTATATTTTCTTGACGTAATAGTTTCTTATAATTGGGAATTTTAAGTTTATTGAGCATTACATAAGATTCTTACTTGGGCTTTTTTCCGGAATTGTGAAATCAAATAAGTTTCTTCCTCATGCTTATGAACACGAACAAAAGGACAGATAAAATCAATTGAATGACAGCGCAGCAAGTCAATTTATCCCATATAAAAATTATAAAAGAAGTGCATAACCAAAAGGAGTCTATCATTTTGAGATTTCAAAAAAAGGAATTTTTTTCCAAAGTCCCCCCCCCCCATAGATTCCTAGATCCAACCGTGGTCACAAATACTAATTTAAGAAAATTTAACAAAAAAAAATCGTAATCATGCAGATAAACTCCGAAAATCGTTACCTCCAAATCCGAATCGTGTGAGATTCCTTATTTAAAAAATAGTTTTTCTAAATGTGGAAGAAACAAAATTGTAATGTAGGGTTACTAATTGTGATTATTGTTTTAAACACACATTTTTAAGTACTACAAAACATTTGCACATTTTTACAATAATTATTTTAATTAAGTTATTCTTAATTTCTAAGATATTTTTTCACACAGTATCCCCCATTTAACGAATTCTTAGATCCACCCTTGGTTACAAATACTAAGTTATGAAAATTCAACAAGATATAAAATCGTAATCACATGCAGATAAACACCATAGATTGCTATCCCGAAATCCGAAATGTCCTGTGAGATTCCCTATTTAGAAAATTGTTTTTCGAAATGATGAAGAAACAAAATTATAACATGGTATTACTAATTTTGATTATTGTTTTAAACACACGATTTTAAGTACTGCAATACATTTGTAGTGCGCTGAATGAAAATTATATATTTCCTTTTGTTTCAAGAATTAAATTCGATCAATAATTTCATAGTTTGACGTGATAAAAATATATTTTTAAATATGTAGTGAGGAGAAAACATTGAAACGTACATATTTAATTTGTAACAAAAGATTCATATAAAAAAAATTCTTATAAGGTTCTTGTAGAAATTTCAGAAAAAAATCTAAAATCTTTCACCGATTCCCATTTTAACATGTTGTATTTGAAACTGCAAGACATTCCCAACTACTTTTCTGAGAGTACTCAAAGAAGGATCTTCTAACAAAAGATCCTGTCACAAAGAATCGAGGTCAGAAGTCATTTGTCACTGCCTCCCGATAACAGGTCTAATAGCCCTCCTACGGCGCGCAAATGACCGCAAAAGGGGGTTGAAACCCTTTCGTCCAAAACCTGACAACTTGGAGAAAAATCTTCTCTTTCAGCGTGACAATTTCGTTAGAAGCAGCATTTTGAAAGCCTAACGGCTGGAGGGTTAATGACGGCTCCACATATGAAATAATACAGAAGGTAGGACTTCGAAATCATAACTGGCAGAGACAGCTCATCCAGTTTATCACAGGACACGGGCCCTTCCCGTCCTATCTTTTCCGATTCGGAAAACACCCGGACACCTGCTGAGCCTGTGGAGAACCTGGCACGCCTTTTCACTATGCCACCAACTGCCGCCTCACGCTTTCTTTCCACCTCAAGTGTCCAGCAGATCAACACATAAAAGCCTGTTGAAATCAGTAACCAACCACCGCCTGCTAAGGAACAAAATAATAGACCTCCTCAACTTTATCACCAGCCAAGAAGACCTACTTAAATCTGAACAGCCAGAATAACTCCACAATAGCCTGCATCGTTCATCTCACTACAAAGCTCATGTCTCCCACCATGTCCTTCTTCGTTTAGTGTATATATTTGTGTTTCTATGTGCGTGTTTATGTTTGTGTATATATTTGTGTTTCTATGTGCGTGTTTATGTTTGTGTATATATTAGTGTTTATATTTATATTTCCTCTCTTTGTGTCCTTTTCAATATAAAATGCTTTTTTGCTCTTGCTTTATTTCAATAAAGTTTCACGCATACCAACCCAACAGGGAGCCGCCCTCGCTCCGAGTTCGGGGAAATGCTGTGGTGTTATGTTATGGTAAATTTCGAGACTGCCACACTAGCGAATGGTCCAATCCTATAATTTAAAAGTTTGGCTGTTCCTTGAAAATCTTTAGTCATCAGATCTCATTTGTATGACATATTTTGCAGCAATCTTGCAAGCTTGAAACAAGTTAAAGCAAACGAGTGAGTCACCACGCCACAAACTTGTCACAAGCTTGCCGCGTCAAACGCATTGCAAACTATAGCAAAAACTGAATACGAATACAACATCGGATTCGAACCCCCAACATCTCGCTTCTAAACCTGTCGTCCTAACCACTCGGCTAGCTAGACTCTGTGAGAAGAAGATAGATTTCGCTAATACATCGTGCATACGATTTATTTTAAACTGAGTTTCTTGATTTCATTAATTTTTTTAAATTTTGTGTTGAGAATATAATTTTAAGTCAAAGAGAAAGCTATTTTAATAGCGAGCTAATAACTACGTTCTGTTAGTAGAATAAATTATGAAATTAGGGTTCAAAAGTAATTATTTTTAAAATGGGACAAAATGTAAGTTATTATTTTTCAAGAAACATTGACTGTTTTTCTGGTTTAATTTTTCTTATGAACGTTAAAATTTCAACATTAAGAAAAAGGCTATATAGTTTTCTTTAAAGTACGAGTTCTATATTTAGTAAAAAGATGGAAAATTTTTCAAATTTTTTTTTATAAAAAAGTTAGTTTTTTCACAAATTATCATTGATTTATTGGATCAATAAAAAGAAGGACGGTCTAGGAGATGCTATTAAAAATCGGATGTTTTTTAAAACAGAAGACAAAGATTATCTGTAAGTGTGCTATCGTCTTTGCAGCAAAATTGTTTTGCAATCGTGGTATGAAGTTGCCATAACAACTTCACAGCAAACTTGTTTTGCAAGTGGGTTGGTCGATTATTCTTTGTTACTTTGAAGGAAGTTTGCTGCAAGGTTGCCACATCAAGTTTGCCATGATAAGCTAATATCAAGAAAAATAAAACTTGCTGCAAGTGTACATTGCTGTTTTATCTGGGTAGTCAGTATTGTTCACGGCTTTTTCAATGTTGCTGTCAATGCTATCAACTTCTTGGACTCATGAATTTCCCGGTAAAGAGAATTTCATTTTAATTTATTTTACTTGAAGTTTATCCTTGAGAAGGACGAGAACTGAGTTTGAAATGATTGAAACTCGATTTGGAGGTACACGCGAAACCCGACCATGCTATAAACTCAATTATGTCATTTTCCTCATATACTACGGTCAGCACTTTGTGAAAAGCACTAGAAAAGTAAAAACCAGCATATCTAGATAAAGTTTCACTCCTCAAGACACAGTACACTTGTTTAGAAGGCGTGTAGAATGCAGTCAAGATGTATACATTTTATTTTCTCAGGTTGAAAAAAAGAACTAATATTAGTACTTGGAGTCAGTATTACATTTGATAAGTCAAATAACAATACAGACAAATCCTTGTTTTTCAACTTCCCGCATGTTCACTTTTAAAGCTTGGTGTACATCATACTCATATTCAATGTCATCTGTCAGTGTTTCCATTTTTTTTTGCCCCTTTGAATTTCTCGCAAAGGTGGCATGTGTCTCTTTTTGGGGAATGAAATCTAAGGTTAAACTCCGTTTCAAAAATTCTGTATTACATTGATTTTGTAAATGCAGTTATTTTTTCAGTACAACACTGTCGAATATACAATTCGTGCATTTTTCCGAATACTGAGGTCAGAACCCAAATATTCTCTTTTGGTATGCCTGCAGTAATAGGACTCAATTACGGGGAAGAATTTTATGTGTTCTCTTGCTAAAACTGGGTCGCCTTTGGGTACTCTTCTACTATTTCATTCTAAACGCGTATATACTGAAAACTGAAAAATATAAATATTGTCTGCAGTAATAGAACCATGGAACATTAGTAGTTTGTTTATTTACCACTAGACAGCAGGTAGAGTCAATTCGGCGTTTAGATGTAACTTAGTATATATGTATAAACTCATAACCTCATTTTCGGTGAAAATGTCAGTTAGAACCTTGTCAAACGAACGGAGCGATTTGAAGGGAAAAAAAATGAGAGCGCATCGAAAGGCTTTCAGTCCCCGAGAAAGGGAACAAAAAGCAACCAGAAACACATTCGCCGTAGTGAATGATTTAACAAGGAACCCTGAGGGTATATTATTACTTCGTCGAAAGTATTTCTTTGAATATTGTGTTAACACGTTGACTGCCAGACGCATTTTCCATGGTTTGCACAAGGCGCCGACGTGAACTTTTCATTATGCGATGCATATTATGTTAAAATATTATTTGCAGCAAATAAAATGAGTTATAAAATCATTCTTGAAGCATTTTTCGTGGTAGGGGTCACCGGTGACCCACATGGCAGTCAACGTCTTAATGCATAAAGAAGGTGACATCATCCAAGAGTCCACATTATTACCCAGACTTTTTCTTATATTTTAACATAAGGATTTCACTTACAAGGTGTGATCAAAAGTGATTCATCCCATGTGTATCGTAACAAAATATTCTCAATTGATATCGGTAAAATGTCCACTTACCATCTAAAACTGTTGCTCCTGGTTGGAAACAGGAATAATATGTTTTTTTTATCTTTTCAAGCCTGAAAAAAATATGCATGACGTGAAAAAATATTTGATATTCATATGCATGGACATAAAATTCTTAGACTTTCCGTGTTCATCAGGACACAATGTTTTACAAATGATTGGTATAAATACGTTAAATAATAAGGTCACCTTTGCTAGGAACAATTAAATAACATTAAAATAGAGGATATTAGAAAATCACTAAGAACCAAATGTGCACAACCTAATAAAAATAACCAAACAAAAACAAAAATAATGTTGAAAACATTATTACCCAGACTTTTTCTTATATTTTAACATAAGGATTTCACTTACAAGGTGTGGTCAAAAGTGATGCATCCCATGTGTATCGTAACAAAATGTTCTCAATTGATATCGGTAAAATGTCTCTAAAAGCATTAAAACGACGATTTCCCATTACATTTTGTTACTGTTGACTTTCGAATTCGTTATTTTGATAATTACTCACAATAACTTTGGAGTATCTCAGCAGAGTTGAACCATTCTTACGTCTTCTTAACACTGGAAAGACGGGCAGAGGTCCTTTTGACCGCAGTTGAATTTCAGTCGCTCATATTTCTTTTCTTTTTCCTTCGATTTCTTATTCCTTCATTCAGTTTTCCTAATTAGTCATAAGGCACATGTGAAGCTAGTTTAATTTTTTTGCTCGTTATTATCGATGCTATAAAAGTTTATACCTAGACTGACTGCGGTCATTTTGACTGCTGAACAAACAACATACCCTATGTTGCTTTTTCTACTCTATTTTTTGTTTTGTCTACTCTGTTGTTTACTACTTTCTTAAAGTTTGTTTTGCGACGATGATTTGATGAGAAGGAATGTAAATGAGATGGGGAGGGGGCTGAAAATTGCGATTCTCAGCAATTCTTTTTGTGCTCGAAGCATCTACTTTATTGAAATGATATATACTCATTTCTTTGGGTGTTCTTCCACTGCTGGGACATCTATTTTCTCTCATGATGTCGGGAAGAACCATTGGTAAAAAATGCTGTCGGAAAAGAAATTCTACAAATGTTTCGCAATTCTGGTTCTGAAGAAAAATCTGATTTATCACAAGATGTATATATTCCCATCAATCAACGTGAACCAACTTCATCGGACGGATGTTTTACAGAAATTGCACAAAACAATCTCTACTATGAATCTGAAAATGAAGAAAATTCATATCTGAACATCGATTCGCAGCACGCAAATACTTCAGGCAGGACTCAGAAGGAAATAAAAAAATGAGGAAAAAGCAAGAGCTGAAATTGAAGAAGTAGCAAAAGATGGAACAGTGTGGACTACCGTTCCTTCTGATAGTGTTCCTTTATGAAGACGGCAGGAGTACAAAGTGTTGAGACAAGTGCCTGGACCAAGCTGGTATGTAACACTTGAGAATTTTACAAGTGCTAGGAGACTCTTCATAGACGAAAAGATTCAGCATATCATACAACAGTTCACAGAAGCGGTACTTAGATGCTATCAATGCTTTGGTAATTTACAAGAAAATTACCAGTAAAAAAAATTAAGCGTCGTGATTATATTTTGTATTTAGCTGATGAGCTGCAGAACAGTTATGTTTCCTATAAAACATCTACGCTTTCCCTACGATTTCACTTCAGGTACAAATGATGGGCCCGCTACTTCGAGCAGGAAGCTCAAACAATTCCAAATCAATCAATGTCGCAATAAAACTATGAATATTTGTTGTGATTGCAGAAGGTCAGTTTGAGGCTGTTGTAGAAGCCAAGTGTTGAAACTGAGTGTTTATAGAAACTGTAAAAGAGAGTAATGGTAAAGTTATTGATTTTAGTTTCATTTACAGCCCTAGATTACGTCAAGAAAACTCTGTATTGAGGTATACATCGTCAGAATAACGGATTAAAACAAAATTTAATAACGATCAACAGTTGTAAAGACCATGCCTGAAAATAATCTTTAACTCTAAAAAAACACAATAATTTTCGTAAATATACATTTTAATTTTTCATTTAAATGATAATAATTCACACATTTTGAGTTGTTTCTCTCCTTTTTCATGAATTTAGGAAGCCATTCTGTCCATTTACTGCTTATTTGCCTTTGAATTAAAATAATTTTAAATTTGCAATTCTCAATTATAAACTTCGGAAATGAGTCCTGCACAAATACTGGAATTGTTTGCTTTTTCTATTGTTTCTATTATTTCTATTTCTATCTAAGTTTCCAATTTAGTTTAGTTATATTAATATCCCGTTTAGAAGCATTACGAGGGCTATTTTGGGATGGAACTTGTAATTTTGAACAACGGCCAAATGACGAAAACGGTACTCTCTCTTCAAGCTTCCACGCCTCACCAACAGGAGGGTGTGGCGGCCTCTCGAACCTTTGAATTTTCATCTCTCACTTTGGCGGCAGGTAGAAATTTTTTTCTTCCACGCAAGATGTTAAAAAGATGCAGCTCTGCGCGCGCACTATTAGTTCAAGTATTTATAGGAGTGCCTTTTTCGTTTCCGTCAGACCAGGACCCAGACCGAGAGCGAGAGAATGCAAGCAGCATAAGCCAACCCACCTTAGTGATGTATGAACCTCTGTGGTAGTACAACAGATGATGATAGCTGTTAGATTTCAAAAATTGCATCTACATCATTTTTCGGTTTTAACAGTATTTTTAATTATTTAAATCTTTGCCACCAAAGTTTCTTTCATCTCGTGTGGCATTTCTGACAACTTTTGAAATTTAAACGGTAATTTTTAGCAGTTTTATTAAATATCTAAATTTTTCTTAATTATTTACTTTGTAATCGACTTAAATATTAATTGTCTTAAATTTTAATGTCTTTTCCATTAATGTTTCAACTTTATTAATTTATAAATCAAAATTTTTCAACGGGGTTATTTACTCGCCATCTTGTTGCGGATGAATTTATAAGTTATTAGGCTTTCGCGATTCTCACTGGAAGCGTTTTCCTTTGTGTGATTTTATTTCTTTTATGGTTTGAAATAACGAAGAGGTGGTCGCACCTGCGGGTTCCTGGAGGGCCGTTAGGCCTTCTGGGTGCTAGCCCTTGCTGTTTTTCTTTTTGTCTTCTGGAGAAGTGAAAAGTTTGGTAGTAGTCGTGTTGTTTGCAAGATCAGCCATGAAAATTCTGGCGAAAATCGCAACTGAGTTCTTGTGCAGTGTGGGACGTCCGCCAATATATGTGTTCTGATGAAATTCAGGCGTGTAAGCCTGCAACGGTTTTTTTCAGTGCTTATGTTCGACATGGATCATCGCCAAAAAATGTTATTGTGAAATTAAAGGTGTGTAAAGCAATACAGCCAACAAACTGGCTAACTACCAGTGCATTCCAAATCTACAGTTTTATTGGGCAACATTAGGCCTATTATGTATGCTTGAAATCTTGTGATTTTTCGTTGCAACTACAAGCTTGACAAAGAAATCCCAGATAGCAATATTAGTTTGAAGCAAGCTTGCCCCAAATTTGTCATGACAAGAGTGCAAACTGGCCACAAATTTGTCATGACAAGAGTGCAAGCTTGCAGCAAGTTAATGCAAGCCTCGAAGTCACCATAGGGCGAACTTGCAGCAAGCTTGCCGCAAGTTTTCATTGCAAACTCATTGCAAATTATAGCAGAAACAGAGTACGAACATAACCCGGGATAGAACTCGCGACCTACCGCTTGGTAACCTGAGGTCTAAAACACTCGACTAACTCGGCTACGAGAGGACAATATAGATTTCGCTAATACATCGTACGATTCGATTCGTATACGATTTATTTTAAACTATTCTCTTGATTTCATTAATTTTTTGAGTTGAGAATATGATTTGAAGTCAAAGAGAGAGCGATTTTCGCTAATAACTACGTTTTGCTAGTAGAATAAATTATGAAATTAGAGTTCAAAAGTAATTACTTTAAAATGGGACAAAATGTATAAGTTATTATTTTTCAACAAACATTGACTGTTTTTTAGATTTAATTTTGTTTATAAACGTTAAAATTTCAACATTAAGAAAAGGCTATATAGTTTTCTTTAAAGTGCGAGTGATATATTTAGTAAAAAGATGGAAAATGTTTCAAAAATTTTTTTAATAAAAGAGTTAGTTTTTTTACAAATTACCATTGATTTATTGAATTAATAAAAAGAAGGACGGTCTAGGAGATGCTATTAAAAATCGGATGTTTTTTCTAAAACAGAGACAAAGATAATTATCTCATTTTGTGTGCATCTTAATCAAAATATATTCTTTGTAAAACATGGCAGTAAAATTTAATTTTAACGATTATTAAATAAAAAATACTTTAAATTCTAATTTGATGCTGTTTTAATTTCTCTAATTTGATTTCACAATTTGCAATGTACTAAATGTTTTCAGATGATTTAATTTAGCGGCCAATTTTTTCAGGTTTGCAAAGTAGGTGATTTATATGTGTGTAGCTAGAATTGCATATTATTGTGTTTTATATTTCAGCACCCAGTATTGATTTAATAATTTATATATATAAAACTAAATTTTAACATTGGGCACCTACCTTGCATTAACGTTTTATAATTAACAATTCACCATCCAATAATAGCCATCTTGCCTAAACAGAGTTTGAGCATTTCGACTGATTTCCCTCATCTGCAGTTGCATGCGGCTTGTTGATCATCAGCTACTCAGATCCAGATGTACGGATGGTACTTTTTGGCTCCTCACTGAATGAGTTCCTCTTCTCGCCCAAGTATAATTCTGTGTATGGTAACTTTTTAATACGAGATGTGTCTTTCTGCAGATTCATTTTGGTTTAAATGTTTTTTAATGTTCTAACCGACAATTTCATTTTTTGCATTGTGAAATAAATGTTTGTTTATAAATCTCTTGCCTGGAGTATCATTTTGCAACTTTACTGATCTGAGTCAGTGGTGAAGTGGGGTATTTTTGAGGCATACTCTATCCCCTTCAAGGGTATTTGGCAGCTACGTATATTGGCCACGCAGCGGGCCCCATACACGGCGGATCTTCAGTGGAATCGGGTTTCGAGCCTGGAACCCTCGAAAAGTGTCCAGATTAACTCGTATTTCCTCATCATCCTAAGAATACGACAGCACATATAAGTGGCCTTTATATAAATATTGTAATTCAAATTAAAGACGATTATTATTTGAGAGTCATAATTGATATTTGTCTTTATCGCATGTTTAAATTAATGTTGGATATTTTTTATTAAATTTTAAAAATGGTAATTTTGGCAGAATTTTTCTTCCCATTCACCACGGATGTTTTTTAAAGTTTTGAGCTGCAAGAAAAACATACATATAGATTTATTAATTTAATACTCCATACTTTTATACCGGTAAAAAAAGCACTGTCAAAAAAAATTATCTAGAAGGTCATTTTTTCTTGCATTTTCGACTGTCCTAAAAATAAGACGTCGGTACAATCCACTACTACCTAACACCCATCAGTTAGTAATGAAGAT
Organism: Araneus ventricosus; assembly: GCA_013235015.1. Classification (NCBI taxonomy): domain Eukaryota; kingdom Metazoa; phylum Arthropoda; class Arachnida; order Araneae; family Araneidae; genus Araneus; species Araneus ventricosus. Next base: position 1,909,343 of record BGPR01000058.1, read on the forward strand.
AGACATTTCTTTGTTACATACCAAACAATACTACTCTACAACTAACTCGGACACCTAACAGTCTGTGTGACAGATGCATACCATGTTCAGAAGTGCGGGGGAGAGAGAAATAATTATTCTCAAACAGCAGTATTCATGAAGTCAGTTTGTATTTTGAAATTCATCGAAGCAGACCTGGTTTTTCTCGTTTTCGCATGCTTGAATTTTGGTTTTTTTCTGCATGCATTCTGCAATAAACAATAAAATAGAATCGACCTTTTTGAGAATCATGCATCAACTTATTTTACTTCAATTCAAGGGGGAAAATGGTTCTGGTCTTTATTTATTAATGCTTTTGCAACAGCATTTGTTGCTTCATAGAAGCTCAATCAGCTATTAGTGATGATAGTCTCAACCTACTTGATTTTCGAATACATATAACAGTTTCCTATTTGGATAATCTATTCTAAGGAAACCATCTTGCAGAAAGCAGGTGTTCAACAAGTTAATAATGATTTTCTAAAGCTTAAAAATAAACATGTTATTGTGAAAAATCCAAAAAACTGACAAAGAAGATGCTAGCTAAAAATCTGTACAGAAAAACCAACAACTTTCTGTAAAAGGCGTAACGCTGGACTACATTTAATATGCTTTCTTTCATTGCATATAAGTAAAAACGAATATCAGAGGAGTGTACCATTGTCCTATTTTAAGGACAGCCTGTACCGATGAAACTAATAACAGTTTTTTAAGGTTTTTTTTAATTTTATATATGTACATAGGCTTAGAGAAGCACATTATATAAAAATATCAATTTTTGCAACGATGCGGCTTAACTTACTTGATGCTCGGATCCGCGCTGGTTGAGGATGGCAACGGACCAATGAATGCTTCGTTTTCAAGAACATCTTTACGTTTCTTCGATTTCTTTTTTTTCTTGCCACCAGGTTTTAGTCTTCCCCAAGGAATAGTAATACCATCTGAAAATCAATCTAAAATATATGCAACAATATTTAGTTCGTGTTAAAAAGAAAATGTATAAAGCGTTGACCTTACATGGAAATAGGTATTCCAGAATAAAATCCAGAACAGAATACATAAAAAAGTCCGTAAAAAGGATCAAAATAGCAGTTGAAGCTTCACCGTAATCGTGGTCTCTCATAATCTAAAAACAAAATAGAAAAAAGTAATTAAAAAGTGTTTATAAAATAGCTTAAAATACATGGATGAATTTCTTAAAATAAAAAAAAAATGATTCAGAATTTTTCTTTCGTATAATAACATTCTCAAAAGAGTTGGGATAATGTATAAACCTTCATAAGGCAGTAGAAAAATTCTGCTATCGATTTCAAATAAAACTTTAATTTTAAGTCTATCGGACCTGTTTGGATAATTATGTTAAAATGTTTGTCTCATTACCGACCTCTACAATTCAGACATTCTACATTAATATATAAAAACTGAATAATTTATGAGTATTTAAAAATAGTCCAATCCGGTTTGTTAATAATATTTAAGGTAGTTTACTCTTGAATATTATCATTATATCTGCCCGTAAATTTTAAAGATGATAAGGTCGTTCAAAGTTAGAGAAAAAATTGGTCTACGAAAACCATTGGAAAGCGAATATAAAAATAGAGAGGTTTTTTTTGTCTTTTTTTAAATTAAATGAATCCGCGAATACCCGTTTGGCAGATCCTTGATTTTTGTAGTAAGTTGCATGAACAACCGGGCAGAATTATCAAATAGGCAAGGTAGGCAACCGCCTAGGGGCTCAAAACTTTGGGAGCCCCAAGAACGCCTCTTGATTTATTTGGATTGTTTCAATATAATTTATTTAGTGCTTTCGTTTAATTTACTCTGTCAATGTGCTCGAGCTTATTCAAATTAAAATCAAATATCTCTTAAATTTAAGAACATTATTCTTAGTACTTTTTTCATATTTTCGAATTCGATTGCAGATCAGTGTGGTCCAATTTGTTTTGCAGTTCGCTGACTGACTCAACAGTGCTAGTAAACTTTCTGTTAGAGTATTTAGATTGTGTACAAAAAATTGAAATTTTTTTTGTTTTTGAAATTACGACACTGACTGCAACTCTCCTGACTGTGACCCACACCTGAAAATTTCGATATATCAGTTTGTTTTAATATTTGATACTTAAAAACTGTTTGAATAGAAATAAAATGAAAATCAATGAAAAATATTCAGTTTTAAAAGCTGGGCAGTCAAACGGGGCCACTGAATCTTATAGTGCCTATAGGCCCCTACAAGGCTTAATACGGTCTTGTAAACATCATACGGTGACGCAGAGACAAGCGTCATAATAAAGAAACTGAATTGAAACTACCTTAATATCAAAGAAAACAAGTTGGTTGTCAAAGACGGCTGGTTTTAAATAAGAAGAGAAAGTAAACTGTAAGTATGATCAAATGTTTGAAAAAATTTATTGAAAAAATTCCTCTGCATACTAACCCTCTTGTTGGAACTCTTTTAAGTCCACGTGTATCACCTAGTGGCACTGCATGCTACTTCCGGTTTTTCTTATATACTAGAAGATTTGTGCCCGTCTCAGATCGGCTTTCAGCTCGGCAATAGTATCTCAGATCTGATTGTCACAAATTTATTACTAAAAATTTTTTTAAACAAAGGAAGCCTTTCAGTATACGAACGAGCGCGGTTAAGGAAAAAATATTAAAAATAAAATATATAAATATTGAATTCTAAAATTAAGTACGAAAAAGAAGGAACCTCTTTAACAAAAACTGGTAACTTTTCCAACTGGTAACACAATTTTCCTTATGGAGTTTCGCACGACCGATGCTTCATAACCCAGCAAAAAGATCTCGGAAAAATAACTTAGAGTATAACTTCTATTTGATATTACGGAGTTCCCTGGATGAATAAATATAAAACAAAAGAGAGAGGAAACTGCTTAATTCAGATTATAAAAATAAAGAAAAAAGGTCTGTCAAATTTCTGCCCATTGGATATTTTGAAGATTCAGTGTTTCCCCAACATTCAGAAACAAAAAAAAAAGCAAACACAACTCTTATTTGATATTAAATCATCGCAGAAAATAAAAAATCGCTAATTCGTAGACAGACTGTCTGTTTTGAATCTCTGGCACGTAGCCAAATCACGTGACCGTCACGGACAATTCTGCGTAAATACATATATTAATATTTTCACTCTCTGTCTTGCTTTTGCTATGTGCGTTCGCTTTTGTGCTCCTTTGATGTGTCCCTATATGTTGCTTATGCTAAAATAAAAATATGAAAAATGACTGACTGTTGCCTTCGAATCATTTTCTGACAGGTGAGGGCGACTTTTGTTTTTTTTCACTAATTGGAATGAATTGGGAATATTCATAGTTTTTTCACATCTAAATAATTTTAAAATTGCATATTTTGTCATGTTTCTCCATAAAGCTATGTAAAGGCAGGGGTGTCCGTATCTTCTAGGATTTATCTAAAATCTTCCATACGATTAAAATAATCTGTTAAAAAGGCGATTTCTTCTCTGATCTGGGCGGAGAAAGCTGGCTGTTTCAATAGAAAATCACCTTATCATGTACAACTGGAAATATCAGAAGCAAGTTTTTTTAAAAGAAGCGAAAAAATTTTATTTTTTATTGTGGAAAATGAGATTTAAATTCAATGCTTAGTAAAGAGTTAGGCAGTTTTATTTGGAGGACAGGGATTAATTTAGAGAAAATAAGAGTTGTTATAAGAATAGTTTAATTTAGTTGAAAGATATATTTTCAAATTTATTTATTTAATTAATTTATTCAGACAAAACAAAGTGTTTCAATTTCTCTTTGACTATTCTCTAAATCAAATACTTACTTAAATTAGCGCAAGAAATGCAATATCTGATTATAACTTATTTTTTTAAAATGACATTCAGTAATATTTCTAGTTCTACTTTTTACATTTTTACAATCATACTTATGCATTATTTTATTATAATTAAGAGTTCATTTCATTCAAACATTTTCCATTTTTTGAATGGAATTGCGCTGAAATAAATATGGGAGAGGAAAATGAACATAGATAAAAAAGAGATTAAGGAAATACTCTGCTAAATCCTTTTTCATATGCAACTGGTGATGCTAACATAGCAAAACACTCCGTGAGTTTAATTTCTTCATAACTTTCCTTTGGACTTAAAACATCTGAAGCAACTGCAGATAGAAGAATGAAGAAGGCGACAAAATTCACAATCTAAAACCAGAGACAAAAACAATTATCACATTTTAGAACACATTTCATTTAAAAATTTTGATAGCAATCGAATGCTTATGGTTCTTATGGTGATATACTTTTTGTTTAGTAAATGATAAGATCTTCTATGAGAAAATGAAATGGTTTATTTTCTGATGATTTTCTTTTCTGTCATACTTATAAAATAGCAGCAAAATCACAATAATTGGGATAAATGCGCAGTTCTAAACCCCAATCTACCAAATTTTTTTTCGGTTGCTCTTTTATAATGGCCATTATACACTTCTGCTTCGATATTATTTTATAAAGCTGTAATTTATAAATATTTATAATATTAACTTTTTCTTCAAATTCTCACACCGGTTAGTTTTGACGGAACTGATGGGAATTATTCATTATGCAAATGAGGTTACTTACAGTGTGTTTTCCTTCAAGTCACTTTAGTAAAATTGGAATCATTTTCATATTATTTCTAGAAACTAAACTTTTGATTTTAATATCTCAGATTTAAAAATAGAAAAGAAAAATACAACGGAAAAAGACAGAGCATTTGTTAATTCTTCAGTAAACCTAGACACTGCAAAAATTAATGTTTGAAACAAACCGCAACACATTACATGCAGTGTCTAGGTTTACTGAAAGATTAAAGTTTGAAAAAACAATGCAATATATAATAAGAAATTTGGAGAAATTTCTGAGGAATATTGATAAAATAATGAATTTTGGTAACACTTATCAAGTTGTTTCTAAACGAACTCTTAATCTAATGTAAATTTAAAACAATAGTCATTTATGTTATTTTTAAAATGTAATAAATTTTAGTAAATTATAGCCAACTGAATTATTATCTATTCATTATCTGAAACCAAGAAACTAACAGATTTAATGCTTCTTCTTGAAACAAGGCTCGAAAGATGCGAAACTTTCTGCAGTTGCACGAATCTTTTTGCTTAGAATACTATTTTTTGGAGTACCTTGAATCGTGTTTCTGAGAATCACTGGTTGGCTGCATTTGATAATTATAGCCCTCACCCAGTGGGCAACAATTTTTGAGTAACCAAATAATTAGCCACATTGCTTAGTAAATGATGACCTTTGTTATTTTTAAGGATGTTTTCAAATTCCTGCGGCCAAAAATGTTGAGTACTACAACGGAAGAAGAACATTATTGTCTTCAGGATATAAGTTCTCAATTCATCCATAGTGACAAAAATTCAATATGTAAAGGAATTCAACTTCTGAAATTACCTTATTACACTCACGCAGGCTATTATTGTTCTGAAACGAACTTAAAATCTCATTTTAATAAGTAAATGGAAGTGTGCATGTGCTAACACTAATACCATATGCTAATTTTCTTATTGTGTGGGGCATGCAAAAGTATTGCGTACGAGGAATTTGCGGATGTGCCTGGATCGTAGTTTGGCCACCTCCTTCTCCGGTCCTAAAGTCGCTGAATTTCCTAGTTTGATGTCATACGGAGCAGTTGACTCACAAGGCATCCGTTAATCCAATTTTGATTTTCTAATAAGGGATCGAAGCAAAAGAGTATCGTTTCTCTTTTCTGTAAGCATGAGTAGGTTGTGACCTTAATGAAATCTTGCAAATAATGTTTGTTTTCTGGTATATTATCCCTCAATTTTTGGTATTCCAAAAGTTCACAAACACCCGGTATAATGAAATGTTTACACTGAGTACATATATAATACATATAGAATTTAAACATCGATACTTGGCAAATATTTTTCCAACAATTATGTATGAACAAAAGCCGTGTTTACCAACGGTTTGGAGCAAAAACGTGTTATTGTCATCGTACAAACCACCAAGGTGCATCCAAGTCCGAACCAGAGGAGAGTGTGCAGAAGAATCGCTAACATTGGAGACACGCTGACGACAAAAAGAGCAATGGTAGCAGGTAACATAACAATAATGATTAGCAGAACCTCACAAAACAGCCAGGCTGACCTGAAAAATAACATTAATCATCACCCATTGAGTGAATATAGTTACAGTCTAGTCCCGCTAATCCGGACTATGTCCGGATCACCGAGAGCCCGGCTTAAACGGAATTTGCCTTAAAATGCAAGTAATACATGTTTTAGATGGTTGAAACTATAAAAAACTATGTGTGTTTTTTCCTTAAATACGTACAACTTTTCCTACAGCTTAATCTTAGTTTCAATACTATTACATACGTAGACATAAGTTTTATAACCTACGAACTGAAGTTGGATTTAAAAAAAACCAAGCATATTTTTAAAAAAAATCCCGTTCAGATTAACGGGATGTCCAGACAAGCGGAGTCCGGTTAGCAGGACAACTACAGTGGAGCACTGCTAATCTGGACTCCGCTTGTCAGGACATACACAGTAACTAAATACACATACCATAGACATACACAGTAAAAACGGTAATCTTTATGTGCATATAATCGATTGGAACTGTATGCATGACGAAATACATTGAAATGCATGGTATCGACAACATAAGCAGAAGATAATACATTGGCTTTTTAAGCAAGCCAGTGATGGCGGACCTTTTACAGAAGTGGTCAAGTTTTGTTCATTATGTATTTAATACTAACCCGTGGGTCATTAAGTCAGTAGCATCACTTGGAAAGAGAGGGTGTTAATAAGGGTACCAAAAATTTGGAATAATTGTAAGCTGGTGCATTCCTATTCTACGATGCAATGAATATGAAGTTCCTGACCGTCTGTCATGAGTCATACACAGTGAAACGATAGAAAATAAGTTAGCCAACCCCCACTTGGAGTTTTTTTATATAAATTTGACTGTCAATATTTAGATTTTAATTTTTTTAAATGTTTTCGATTGCCTGTTCTCTATTTTATGATATAAAAAATAAGTTTATGAAAATCAACATGTGGGTCATTTAAAAAGCTTTCATGGGTCAATGTCTGACTCGTGGTTATAGGTTCGTAACCACTGGCATATACAGTTATAACATTAACTAAAATTTTGATAAAAAATTTCTTTCATATAAATTTCATTATGCTTTCTTTGAATTTTTATTGACAACAAAATGGTTACCACAGGTATGCATTTGTAACAATATACATTTTATTTGTTTTCGAAAACTAGAAATTTGCAATTTTTAGGAAATAAATAGTTAAAAACAAAAGAGTTGAAGAACGACTTCAATAGTTGAATTAAAACAGTTATTTTCAGAATGTTTTTTTTTAATTCCGAGCGAACGTTATTTTCAACTATTGAGGTTTTTTTTTAATCTACCATCTATTGTTTGACTATGAAACAAAAGAAGTATTTTAAATAGTCTAGAATGCAGGATTTTTCATAACATCTAGTAAATTTGCATTGTTTCAATATTTTGAGACGATATCTTTGAATTTAAAATTAAATTTGTTAAACGCTTAAAATTGTAAGCCAGTAATGCTGAAATGTTTTTTTCTTATATTCTGAGACCATCATACCAGTGAAAAATTTTATGAAAAATAGTCACAATCATATTTTAAAAACTCGTACTTTTAGCAGCGAATTCTCACTTCAATATTCTTGAGTTTTTCAGTGAATGAATTCCTCAGTGATAAGTATTTTTGTCTTTTCTTAATATTCTGCTCAAAGTATTAAGAAACCTTTACATTTTCTTACTGACGTGTTAATTTTCACCAAGCAGGTACGTGTCCCAGGACATCCTCTGAGACACTCATTGTTCTAAAAATGCATTCTAATCTGGTTTAGCAATAAATCCAAACGACGAATTTCAGTTTTAACTAATTTTAATACGATATTAAATAATTTGCACTCTTCGCAAAATATATATAACCATTAAGCAAATTATTTACATCCCACTAAAGTTACTTACACCCACCCCCTAATTTCAGAACGGCTGCAGTTAAAGTCATAAAAGTGACGTCTAGGTATTGTAAAGTGACTATTCGTTACGCTTTGAGAACCACTGCAGTGCTGCCTGGTGGCAAAATGCGGAATTAGCGTTCCTAGTTCGAAAACGGAGCGATGTAGGGAAAAACAGTCAATTACAAATTATAGAGCCTCATCGATTTAACACAAAAAGGCACTTTATGGACATTAATACTTTGAATAGAATAGTTAAAATGCACATCTGTTTGTTCGAAATTTCAGAAACTGTGACGTCTTAAAACATGGACAAAAGAAGAAATGTTATTTTTCGGACAAAAATTATCCAAATGGATTTTTTCCTATGAGGAGCTCCTCAAACGCGACCTATCCGTTAACATTTCAGCACCTCCAACAACGTATTATTGTTCCTTGTGCCAGCGTGACACCTGATATGCTAAAAAGTGTGCAACGTGAAATGCAAACAAATGTGTATTAAATCTGACAGACGCAGTATTAACACGCAAAATAAAGGTATCTTGTGATAATTCAGTTTTATTTCTTCCCTTTCTAGCACATTTCGTCAGGATAACAAAGATGGGAATCGCGAAGAAATAAATGAAATTTTAAACGTTCTGTTCTTAGCATTAATGTCCACATTGTGACGTATGCCCTCCTCCGATAGCTGAAATTGATTTAAGACTGGGTGTGTGCGTTCTCAGGGCCCTGGTCACTTTGAGATTCATCTGAACAATGGACACCTGCCCTTACCTTTCATGCCGACGGTTTCTTCAAGTACCTGGAATCCTCACCCCTCTATTGACGGGCTACTGCCTTTCATAACAGAACTTTGGGGCGCGGTGCAGAACTTTCATCTACCTATTGCACGGAATTAGGCAACATTCCTGAACAAGTGGCTTTTGTGCAGACAAGTGAGTTCCTGTGAGAACGAAAAGGGGTTTTTCTTCTCTGTTGCAATATAAGGTCGGGACTGAACCACTAAAGAGGAGATGAGATCCCGACAACCAAACTGGTAGTCGTTTTCCACGGAGGTCCGATTTGGACAATTTAGCGAAACTCGCGGATTTTTCTACCAGTGAATGGAGACCCTGCCTTGGGGCTTTCTTTATCATGTTATTATTAACCTTGAATTTTGATATTTGTTTATAACTTTCTATATTTACTCCAGAAGTATTATCAATAAATTATGTTAAATTTATCTTAGCTGTGAACGTTCTTTTAAGCATAACTGCAAGACGTTACAACATGTTGTCTTTTTTTACCGAATCTATAATGTTCCAGAACGTAATTGACTTCTTTTCCGTAAGTCGCTTCCACTTTCGATATAAGAATGCTAATACCGTAGTTTTCCACGAGGAGGCGCTGTAAGCGATTTTATGGCGTAGAGCATAGCCACTATACTATGCTTAGAAACCACTTTTATGACTATAAATGCAGTCATTCTGAAATTAACTGGAGGAGGGGGTAAGTAACTTTAGCGGGCACCCTGTATATGGCTCTATTGCAGTAGCGTCACGCTCAATTGCTTATGAACTGAAAAGTTCGCGAATCCAGATTTGACTGTATTCTGTGTTACTAAATTGCTCCTATTGTTTTAAAGTAATTCCTATTGCGTTAAATCGTGATTGTAGATTTGTCTTAAGCACTCATCATTGTATTCATATGATTATATATATTCCGAAAAACAGCCTTACCAATACGAGAATGGCTTCATTCCCATGAGAAGCATGCTTTCTTTTATCCTCATCTTCTTTTCGTGAATGGCGTTTTCTGTAATAATCGTAATTATTGGAAAGTATACTATTAGTAATAGTAGTTTGATGAATCGATACATTTCGTTCCTGGCTGCCTCATGTACATCGATAAGACCGCGGACTTTTGATGATGGCAGTTTGAAGCTGGAATTACCTGTCCATTCCTGAAATCACATTTGTAAGGTACGTAATTAATGTCTTATTATTGCGATAAATCTTTTACTCAATGGTTCACTTATAAATAAAGATTAAATATGAATGCCGTATTATGATGCCAATTAATTAACCCTTCGTTAGAGGGGCTGGTGTATGGTATAATTTGAGAGCAGCGATGTTTGGAGTACGCCAGGTCGTCCACCAGGTTTTCCACCCTCTGCTTCAAATTTCCAACCATTTTTCTTAGTTTATTACTTTAACAATAAAGACGGCGTATTCGATATACCTAGAAAGACTAGGAGCAGTCATTTTGACCGTTATATTTTAATGACTAAAAATAACACTAATTTCAAGATTTCTTTGCTTAAACAAGTTTTTAAATACATTTTGTTATAAAATTTTACATTTTCTTCACATTAATTTCCCGTTCATCACTTTTCTTTGTTTTATAATATTTTATTTATGTTCGAGAAAATGTAATATATATGTAATCAATTATTAATAAGATGCAATGAATACAAAATAAAGCACATTATACAAAGGGAATTTCTTCGAAATACACAAAATGCTTTAAATCTATATCACATATGATAACAACTTTAAAATATATCCAATTAAAAATATAAATATTACAAATTGATTTACTTACATTATTCTTTTTAACAGTTTGTACAAACACTCAGCTTTATCACTTTGCTTGTACAAGAGCCGTAAACTGACTTTTTGGAATCACAACAAATGTTCATAGTTATATTACGACATCGAGTCATCTGAACCAAGTACATCAACGCCGTATTTATTTGAGATATAAAATTTAATGAACTCAGGAGTCTTCTTTCTATTGCATTCAACTTCAACTGTAGGATGAAGAGTGCTTACCAATAGAAAATTTTTGTTTTTCTTTCCTTGGTATTCCGTCAGAGTAATAATATTGTACTTGAGAACTTTTCTTGAATACAATTCTAGCTTTTTGAACTTGATTCAGGCACTTCTTGAGTGTTGGGAATCGATGTTTTATATGAATTATTTTCATTTTCAAATTCAGAGGAGAAATCTTTTTGTGCGATTTCTGTAAAACATTCGTCCGATGAAGTTGGTTCACTTTCATTGCCAGGAAAATATGCATCTTGTGATAAATTAGATTTTTCATCAGAACTAGAATCGATTTCAGATAAATTATGTAGCATTTGTAACATTTCTTCTTCCGACAGTATTCTATTACAAATGGCTTTTCGTGACATCGTCAAAGAAAATATATAAACGAACAGGCAAAGAACGTCCAAAGAAATTAATATCTGCCATTTCAATAAAGCAGATGCTTCGAGAGCAAAAGGAATTGCTGAGAATTGCAATTTTTACTCCCCTCCCCCCTGTTTATATTCCTTCTTATGAAATCATCGCCGCAGAAAAACATTAAAAAACTAGGGAAAACAACAGAGTAAACAAAACAAAGAAACAGAATAGTGAAAACAACATAATCCGTGATGTTTATATTTTAGCGGTAAAAATGACCGCAGACTTTCTAGGTATAAACATTTATAATGTCGATAATAACGAGGGAAAACAAATAATTTTTATTGACATGCTCTTTATGAATAATTAGGAAAGGTCAATGAACGAATAAAAAATCGAAGGAAAAGGGAAGTAAATATGAGAGTTTGAAATTCATTTGCGGTCAAAATGACCGCTCAAAAAAAGGCGTTCTAGTGTTAATCCGTTCAGGAACCATAACAAAGAGAAATGGTAAAAAAGAATGGCAGATAAAATAGAAAAGAAGCTAATTTATTCATCATATATTGAATTAATGAGCATCTCCCATAAAAGGACTCTTGATTTTTGTAGATCATGAATTGGTCACCAGGTGTATAAACTTTTTGTCAGTTTTCATTGAAAGAATCGAAAACTTCTCTCACTGTAGTTCAGTTTTTCTGCGTGTGACCCCCATGTCTTTGGCGTCGAATTTGATGGCATCGCCCAAGTTTCTGAATCGTTTAAGACCCATGAGTACAAAAAATACTTAGAATGGAAAGCGGAAGTTAGATTGAGCGCATCGGTTACACGCTATGTACTCGGGGGTGTTCGTATCAGGTTAGAGAGGGAGAGAGGGCTCAGAGGGGAACAATCGAAAGTCCACAGCAAGAAAAAAATTTATTGTCGTACTATGTACTCCATCCCTTCCGACTAAGTGTTTAATTACTCAGAAATACTACTTCTGGATAATAATTATTCAAAAGACAATATGTACGCATATGCAGGTGATTCAGAATAATTGTTCAACAATTTGCAGGGAAATAAGATTATCAATGATAAGTCATTACGCAGGCAATTAAGAATAATTATTCAACAACTGGCAGGAAAGTCAGCTTACACAGATAAGTCATTATTATACAGGAATATGTGGTTGCCGATGCAATGTATGATCTCTACGCTAGATCGCTATGAGATTGAAATGGCGAAATATACAGGACAACAGACATTGCAGGACATCATGTAACAGCGAATACCTGTCGGACCGTACACTGGTGTCCAAAAATAATGCACAATTCTGAAGATACTACAAAATTGGAGTTAATATAGATGCTACGGTTCGCAATCCGTGGCTGAGAATCGTGGAGCATGCTATCGTCGGAACTCACATATTACAGTGAAGATTCGGTCACTAGGGCAATTAGGGGGGTGACCAGAAAGTGATGGAGGCAAAAATGTAGTTTAACCCATCCTATTTCACAGAAAGCTGATAACGAGATGTAACTTTCTTTAATAGTTGTGTTTGTTGTGCTTAGTACTAGTTAGATTTATATAAATGATAAAATATACAACAATGGAACTGTTAACCTAGCAGCGTCGTTATCGCGTTAAAGAAATGTCGGTTTTGGAAAATAAAAAAAAGAATAACATCAAAATGAAACCAGCGGGAGTGGTCTCCCCTAAACTTTCTCGTATACTTTCTAAGTGGAGATTCGTCGAAATCTCCAGTTCTTTTGATGATTTTTTTGACGATTACAATACTTGTTTGTTCTTTGTTTGTTGTGAAACAAACAAACAAACCTGAAATCAAATATCTGTTGCCACATTTCAAAAAAATATTACTTTGAAGCAGGTGCGATAAAATAGGCAATGCAATGAATACTAAAGCGAAAATTCTGCTTTGGAATTGAATTACCAAGAAAACAATTTATACTACCACAACCGTAACAATTGCAAAAGCGCATAAATAAAAGATTTGCTGAAATAATGAGATCGGTTTGAATTTTATTTACAACAATAAAAAAATTGTTACAATTTATGTTTGAAAACATTATTTATTGTTGTAAATAAAATTTACAACAATAACAGATTGCTACCAGTACTTTGCGCATAAGATTCAGATAAAAAGAAATTGAATATGAATTTGAACGCCCCTTTTCGACGGATTTCGTCCAAAATTTTATACGGACCTACATTCATGACGATAAAACTGTGTACCAAATTTTATCCATCTAGGAATTCAAGTTTTTGAGTTATAGCGTTCACATGACCGCGGACATACAGATAGACAGATTTCCCGTCGACGGAATTTGTCCAAAATTTGATAGAAACCTACAAATTATGTTTAAAGACCACTTACCAAATTTCATTCCCGTAGCTCTAATAGTTTTCGAGTTATCGTGTTCACAGACAGACGCACAGACAGACAGACATGATTCCAAAATTGTGCTTTTCGGAATCAGGGAGGTCTAAAACGTGGATATTTGTCAAAATCTCGAGTTCGAATTTTTTGTCGATTACAATACTTTCTCTTTGTATACTTCGTATATTGAGAAAGTAAAAAAGTGAATCTGAAAAATATTGTACAAAGCTAAACATATAGAAGCTTAATAAACTGACTCGGTTCTTCTAATATTTAAAGAAAATTAAAAGCAAAAGAATAAAAATATATTTTAAGAGGAAAGACAAACTCAATACAAATGGCGAATCGTTAAATAAAACAAAACGATGGCAAATAGTTCGAGCAAAAGATTTTTTTTCAAATAATAAATAAATAAAACTTTCTTTCAGGCGAGGAAAAAAAATGATTGATTAAATTTCAATTCTTCTTAAAATTCTTGCTAGTATAATGATTTGCATTATTTGAAATTATCATATTAAAAAGAAATTTTATTCAGTAAATAATTACTAGCAAATAGTTTTTAAGTAATTATTCTCTGTATTTGAGTTGCTATTTTGCCAGCAAACTCCACGAACTACAAAACTGATCCAAAGCACAAAAGGTGCTTCAGTCGGCTACGACATCGGAGCTGCAATAGCTTTAGATAGGGTCAAGTGCCCCTAACTTACCTTTTTTTAAATAATCTAAAAATTAAACCACTTAGAATTAAGATTCTGCATAACATAATATATAAAATTAAAGCTAGAAGTATACTACACACACAGAAATATTTTGATTCATCATATATTCAATAGTAAACTTCCTATCCACTGAAGAATGAAAAAATGAAAATTTACTTTTGAACCCCCAAAATATATTTACCTACACACCATTACGATAACTTTTCAACTTGGAATGAAAACCCCCTCCAATAAACCCTATGTCCAAAGGTCAAATAAAAATGGCACACAAAAATTACCAATTACCTCACAAGAAAATCACGTAGAGCCAAGTATCCCTAGTGTCCCATACATACTGTCAAGTATTCTGTAAGTTTCGTACAATTTGGTGGAAAACTCTGCATTTTACAAGCAAAAAACATGCGGAAATATTTAGGATTTTTTAAGAAAACCTTTATATGTTCCCGAATATTTTTGCTGTGTTTAAGTAAATCCATGTAAATATCATGCACATCAAACATAACAATTGATGAATGTTACATCTCGTTATCAGCTTTCTGTGCGTCATGATGGGTCAACTCCATATTCGCCTTCATCCCTTTCTGGTGCCCCCCCTAATTGCCCTCGTCAGAGAATCTTCACTGTAAAATGTGAGTTCAGATGATGGTATGTCCTACGATTCTCAGCAACTGATTGCGAATCAGTATCCATATTAACTCCAATTTTATGCATTATTTTTGGACACCAGCGTACATGCCTTGCTAAGAATTACTTCGTGTTCAATTTCGGAATGGAGATGACAGGTTTATTTTTTATTTTCTGTAAAATAGTTAATAGTATGATGATTCTTTCTCTTAACGTTCTCAATTTAATTTGTAAGGGTGACATAATAAATATTTTATCAGCATTTATATTATTTTAATCTAATGCATTTGTATGCAAGATTTATTAAGATTATTAGAATTTTATCCAGAATCGTATAGGATCATAGGTGCGCAAACGCCATATGGCGGCAACAGACGGCATTTAACTTAAAGTTTGTTTTCATCAATTCGTCATTTTTTTTATTTTGTATTTGGTAATGCGATTTTTTCTGTTAGTGGATTTTGCATTATTTTTACTCGGAAACATCGAAAGTTAGTGTCAATTGATTCATCACTTCTGTTTTCGAGCTTTTTTTTATTTCTTAAGCACTCTGGCAATTTGCATGAGATTTTCTTCAACAATTTTCGTTAGTAAATTTGTGACAATCAATTCTGAGATATTGTTGGCAAGCTAAAATCGTCTTAGACGGGCACAAATCTTCTAGCTTAAAATAATACAGCGCTGAACAAAATGCCGATATCTTTCTGAAACTTAACGGTATTGAACTGAAATTTTTATATAAGTTGCCCTATATGTCTGGCTCTGAAGTTATGAAAAAGAATTACGCTTCGTGTCGCACATACGCAGTAAAAAGTATTTATTAAAACTATTCATATTTCCTGTAGAATTCAAATATTTAAATTCAAATTTTAATTCAATACTTCTTTTACATATTGTCAAGTATTCTGTAAGTTTCGTACAATTTGGTGGAAAACTCTGCCTGTTATAAACAAAAAAATCATGCGGAAAAATGTGGGATATTTTAAGAAAACCTTTATATCTTCCCGAATATTTATACTGTGTTTACGAAAATGCATGTAAATATTATGCACATCAAACATAACCATTGATGAAAGTTACATCTCGTTATCAGTTTTCTGTGAAACAGGGTGAGTCAAATTCCATTTTTGTCTTAGTCCCTTTCTGGGCCCCCCCCCCCCCAATTGCCCTCGTGACCTAATTTTCACTGTAAAATGTGATTTCGGAAGATAGTATGTCCTACGATTCTCAGAAACTGAATGCAAACCATAGTATCCTTATTAACTCAAATTTTTTGTAGCATCCTGAAAATTGTGCATTATTTTGGGGCATCAATGTAACTCTGGGAACACCTTATCCAAGAATATCCATTAGGATCCCGTTGAGTCATGTTGGCTGCAGGTATGAGTCGAGCAGTCTTCCGCAATGCCAGCTAAAATACTGATGCTTCATTGCTCGTGGGTGTTCGAACCTTCACACGTGCAAATTATACAGAATGACCACACTATCCCTTGAAAATACAGCTTCGTCCGTGAAAACTATCTTGGCTGGAAAATCAGCCCACGTTACCGTCTGTTTCTTCTGTATCACAGCGACATATGTTGAGTTCACTTCCTCGTGTTCATATGCTGTTACTGCTTTTTTTCATGTTATTGACATCCTTGTAATTAATTGAACTATTATCTTGAATCACCTTTTATATCCTATTGTCAATGAAAATGTAACGTATTAAATCAAAAGTACTTGAAATTTTTACGAATAAATCAAAATCTATAAGGCCAGGAGAAAGATAATATTTTTATTCCCAAGGAACCTGATACGCATTTGAGACTATTATATAATGATTAATAATTTGAATATAACAATATGAAGGCCAGTCGAGAGAGGGAGTAGAAGGGGAGAAATCCTCAGGGCCCGGGGCCGAAAGGGGGACTCCAGCCTGGAATAAGGAAAAGTATTTTTTTTCTTCTTTATTTTCAAGAATGTTTTCTTTTTATTCACGGAAACTGGCATGAGAAGAATTATATTTTTACATTCATTTTCTCTGAATAGAAAACTAACACATTTTCGCTATATGAATCTAAATTGCAGAAAGTTGTTAGAAGTCAGATTTTCGAAGCAATACGTGAGGTGACCTGGCAACCAAAATTCAATGAAGTCAACAAACTGTGGAGAACCAACAGTTTAAAGTTGGCATAGTGTCAGTGACGAGCAGTTTTCATCATGGAGACCTGGCAACCAGAAAAATGAGTTCTATCCGCTGATTAGTCACCAATGCCATCATTCTTAAAGGGAGGGAAGCGGCGTGAAGGTCAGGTTTGAAATCGATACACAAAGGAATTATACCCTACTTATTAACTGCTAACTCGAAAGTCAAGTGCCGCTGTCGTGCAATCGTTGTTTATTGAGTCTATTGAGTCTTGTTTATTTACAGTTTGTAGGAGTATTTGTTTTTATGAGTGGGGGCCCACGTAGGTGCGGGGGGTCATGCAGTATTTTACTCCTGGATCCGAAGCGGCCCTCGATGGGCTTGACAGTATGCAATTAAAGGAGCATCAGACATCAATACCGATATAAAGAACTCTCAACACAGGGAAATGAGGCTGAAGAAAAGAAAAATGATGGAAATATTTATTTTCATGAGTGGGGGGGGCCCCCCGGGGGGGGGGGATCATGCCAGTATTTTGTCCCTGGGCCCGGATGGGCTCTCGGTGATCCTGACAATATGCAATTAAAGTAGCATCAGATATCAATACCGTTATAAAGAACTCACAACAAGGGAAATGAGGCAGAAGAAAAGAAAAATGTTGGAAATATTTATTTTTATGAGTGGGCGGCCCACCTAGTTGTGGGGGTCATGCCAGTAGTTTGCCCTTTGATCCGACTCGACTCTCGACGGCCCTGACAATATGCAATTAAAGGAGCATCAGACATCAATACCGATATAAAGAACTCACAACAAGGGAAATGAGACTGAAGAAAAGAAAAATGATGGAAATATTTATTTTTATGAGTGGGAGGCCCAACTAGGTGTGGGTGTTATGCCACTAGTTTGCCCCTGGGCCCGGATGGGCTCTCGGCGATCCTGACAATATGCAATTAAAGTAGCATCAGATATCAATACCATTCTAAAGAACTCACAACAAGGGAAATGAGGCTGAAGAAAAGAGTAGTGATAGAAGCATCTCCTTAAAAATATCGGCATATTGATACAGCATTTATTACACTTCGATATTAAACTAAATGCCAAGAAGCGGGAGGAAATGCTATTAATGGATAGCAAAATATCGAATATAGAAAGCAACATTATTGTTTTATTTGATTCAAATCTTCTAATGCAATAATAATTTTTTTCAATAGAACAAAGAAAAATATAAACAATTTTATTTCACGGAGTTTGCTTTTTATTTCATGCAATTATCAAAGCATCAAATGTCTCACTTCTGAAGAAGTCCTTACCTTCTTGAAATATTTGAAATATTCTTAACTCTAAAAGAAATTGTTGTTTACAACAATTTCTTTTCAATATATTTACAGAAATTTGCAGTAACTTCGAAAGTTATTATTTTTAGACCCTTTCTTATTTCATTAACGACTTTGGTTTCCTTTATAGCCAAATTTATTGCTAAAATGTTTATTTACCTGCAAAAAGGCATTATCTACGGCTTGTTGAATGTTACTCAGTATTCCATACGAGCAGTATTGAGCTAAAACAGGCGAGCATCCGTCATCTAAAAGAAATTTTTAAAAAATAAAATGAATGTTAATTTTAAAAATAATTTATCTAAGCTAAAATAAAATTATAACAAATAAATAAGACTCTAATTATTCACTATTATCTTGATATTGAATATTCATTTTAGGTTATAAGAATAATTAAATCACACAACAGAATTTCTACTAGAACATTCTTGTGGCTTTCGTTAGCAGATGTAATTAAGATGTTGAACTTTTCTTACAGATGACCAACCAGTTTACGAGCAGCTTCATGAAATAGAAACATATATTTGAAATTTCTTTTTATATAAAATCATTTTATGTTATTGTTTTAAGAATTTCACATCTCGAACAACTATTAGAAAAACCAATGATGAATGATTTGGTTAAAAAATTTTTAATAAAATATATTTATAAAATATGAAATGCTTAGTCTTACATTATTCTTTACTTCTTTTTATTTGCATCTTTTTTCATTTACATTAGATATATCTTAAGATATATTGGTTAAGAAATATCTAAATTTTTATACTCTTGCAGAAAATCTAAGGTTGACTCTGTTCTCGCATTCATAAACTTCCTTAAGACAACAAAAGAATAAGTATTGAAAAAAAGTATTTTACTTTTTTTCACAGGCTGGATGTCTGAACGTAAGGAATTGGCATGAAAACATACTCACAAGGGGAACACCAGGTTCATGTGTCACCGATTTATTTCAAATTTTGTATGTTTGTAGTAGTACCTTAGGACAATACAACATGCAAGCCACAAGCTCTACAACTCAGGAATTTTCGAGAAAATCATTCGAAAACTTTAGCTGATAGAATATCAACCAGTTCGCTGCGAGGTTAGTCCGAGATGACTGCGGTCGAGTGGTTAGCGTCAGAACTTCATAATTGCTGGATCGACGGATCGAATCCCATACTGAATTTCTTTTCCTATCATTTAAATATTTTATAACGAATAATTTCTTTATCTGCATGGATATTTATTGAACTTTCAACAGCGTTTAGTAATTCTGCTAATTTTTTTGTAGATAAAAATTTATTTTTTATTATAATTTTATTCATCACATTATATGAATCTTAATTACTATATTTAATAATAAAATGCATGATAATAAGAGATTACATACCGGTATACAATAATATTCATGACACACTGTTTTCAAAGCCTCATTAAACCTTGCAAGTTGCCGGATGATGTTTGTCATACAGACACAAAAAACATAAATTTAATCAGCATCTACTGCACCGAATAAAGCCCACTTGCCAGCAAACACAAGTTAATTGTAAGTCTGCAGCTGAAAAGCAAACATTGTTTACATAGTGGAAAATTTCTCTTTCGTCAATCATTTTGCATGTGAACCACGCTCTCGATATCAAATATCGGTGCCGATAATTGGTGATGCAAGATGGGATGTATTTTGATTGCAACTTCACGAGATGCAATTTCTCGTTCGTTTTCAACCAAGTATGAACAATTATGGAGGCGCTTTATAAATTTTTTAACCTATCTGTAAAAATAAGCGTCCGACTGCTGGCAAACTGGGGTACATTTGGGGGGGAATAACTTTAAGTGTGCAATTACCCAGGCCTTCATCTCATCCCACTCGATCGCCGACATCTCGGACTAAACGTGCAGCGAACTGGTTGATATTCTATCCGCTAAAGTTTTCGATAAATTTTCTCGAAAATTACTGAGTTGTAGAACTTGTGGCTTGCATGTTGTATTGTCCTGAGGTACTACTACAAATGTACAAAAATTGATAAAAATCGGTGACCTAAGGACCTGGTGTTCCCCTTGTCAGTCTGATAATCTATATACAGGGTCCCCATTTATATCCGTTACACCCCCCTTAACTTCTAAACGGTGACAGCTTAGGCTATAAAGTTGGTGTCTAGGTATAGTAAAAAAGCTATCTGCTACTCGATGAGACAACTTACAACGCCATCTATCGGCAAATTTTGGAATTAGCAGTCCTATCTCGTAAAAGGTGAAAGATATGAGAAAAAACTCAATCAGAAAGTTGTTGAGAACTCTCGATTTAGTACGAAATGATACCTTGCGCACTCAATACAGAATGCAAAAAATCAGTATTTGTTTGGTCATGATTTCGAAAATTGTCATGTCATAAAGAGTGGAAGAAAGAAACTGAGACACGTCTCTGTCTTCTGGGTCATTTATTTATATTGCTCAAAATGCTCTCCGTTAGCCACTATATACATTTGCACTCTAGGCTGGATTTCTAGCTGCACATTGTGCAACATGGCAGGTGTTACGGAGGCACAAGCATCAGTAATGCGTCGTCGAAGTTCCTGCAATGTTGCCGAAAAGGTCAATACACCTGCTGTTTGAGTTATTCCCACAGGAAAAGTATAATGGGGTCATTTTTAACCCGAAAAATAACCTTTTCTCCTTTTGTTCATGTCTTGTGATGTCACAATTTTGGAAAATGCGAACAAGCAAATGTTCTTTTTTTACATTCTGTTTTGAGTATTAATATGCGTAAGGTTTCTTTTCGTACTAAATGGAGAGTGCTCTACAACTTTCTAATCGACTTTTTTCTAGTTTCTTTCACTGTTTACGAGATAGGTCCACTAATTCTAAAATTTGACGATAGATGGCATTCTAAGTTGTCTCATCGAGTTGGACAACAGGTGTATCGGATATAAGTGGGAACCCTGTATATAAAAGAGAAAGTCACTCACTGACTCATCAACGAATCTCCCAATTCGCAATGACTAGAAACTTTAAATTTGGCAGGTGGTCGCTTTTTGGGTAGTAGGTGATCACTAAGAAAGGATTTTTTGAAATTTTAATTATAATTTGTATTATTCAAAAATTATCTTAAATTTTAACGTTTATCCACGATAACTTCGGTGCATATTATTGCACAAAAGTCATTTTAACACCATCGTAAAGTTCAAAAGATTATCTTTTCAATGTTTTCAATTTCATTTGCATGAAATATTCTGTTTAATTTTAATTAATTTTTGAAAATGTTTTCAAACACATTTTCTAAAAATGTTTTTTATTGTTATCGTCTGCGGCTCTTTTTTTGGAAAATGTGCGGATTTTTTACATTGAAATTAAAAAGATATGAAAATATTTTATCCCGAGAAACAAGGAGCCAATAATGTGTTACTATGGTATCAGCTAGTTATAATATATAAGTATTGTTTATTCTAGATTCGGAAACCCTCCGAGCTCTAGCACATGCGTCAGACGGATTTGATTTCTCCAAAATAGGAGTGAAGTAAAAAATAGTAGGGGAGGTGTTTACATTTTACTTTGCCCTTACTTACAATTTGACTGACCCTTTTTGTAGGATGTGTGTTCGGAGTAATTAAATTCCACTTTTTCTGCTTTTCGACTTCAAAATTTAATAACATTGTACAAAACCTTGTTATAAGTTTTAATGCCATTTGAACTAGCCAAGTGAACAATTAATGCACAAATTTCGAATTAAAACAAAATACTGCGATTCTAAATAAAAATGTATATTAACATCGGTAAACACTAGCTAAAACAGATGCACCTAACTGGACGAAGGTCAAGATGTTATTGTATTTTTGATTTTTACGAAATTTACATATTTAAGGTTAAGTACTTAAAAGTACCTACAGATGGCGCGATATGTCTTGGCTTCTCCTCTCGGTTATTGTACATGAGTGCTTAACTGACTTAAAGCAGGTTCCAAAAGGCGAGATTTATTATTGTGTTGTTTGTTAGTTATTGTTTTGTAGTGTAAGAGCTCTCTGTAAGCGGCAATCAATGTCATCTGTTCCTGTCTTACGTGTTGTGTATATGTTATGCCAGTAAAGAGAGAAAGCCAACCAGCCGAGTGGTCTTCGGCACAACTCACCTAAACTTAAACAAGCAACCTAACAAAGAACTCCGGAAAAGAGCTCCACTTACTGACTGCCTGTCACCCCTTTCAGTAGAAAATTCGTCCAAAAGTGCTGGTCGCAGGTTTTTTAAACGAACAGTATAATGACGAACAGCGTTCATATCGTATATCTCCTAACAATACCTACCCATGTAGATGATATTGAAGCATATAATAAATATATAAATATATAATATTCAACAAATAAATTACCAAACAATCCACCCAACATTTTGAGAACAAGAAACTGGATTATTACACATAATGCAAAGAACAAAACAAATATCCTAAGAAATGATATTAATTTCTTTCTCTTTACCTGGCACTCGAACGATATAAGATCCATTAGTTGAAATATTTCCAATGATGATGACGCCTGCGTCACAATCTGTTACATTAAACTGGTTTTTTTTCAACAGTTTTTCGTTCAAATTCTGTTCATCTTCAAATATCGAAATTTGCACGAATCTTTTCTGTCCGTATAAAGACAGCGAATCTTGTATGGAATTTAAGAAATGATCTTCGATGTTCCTAGGAGCCACGCAAAGATGAAAGTTGTTTGATATTCCTATTAAGTCTTGGTCCAGATAAATAAGCGGCAAATCGTACTCCACTCCGATTTTAGCAGAAGATAAGATGTATGGTTGATTGACTTGATGCAAGATGTAAAATGTTGCGGCGGCTGGTAAAATGAGTGCCTAAAATAAATTAAGAAGAAAAATATATTAATAATTTTGAATGGCATTTAAAAACTGGAAAACCATAGAATATTTGAATCATTATTATCATAATCACAAAGAGTACTTTTATAAAATTTAGCTACATAATTTCAGTGTGGTTAATTTCATATTGTTACGAAAATCGTCCGGTGAGTGTACGTGAATGAAATCCAACACGAAAGGTAGAAAAAATAAATCTTTATTCCACGAAGATTTCAGCAAAACTCTAAGTACAAGTAATAAAACTAAACAGCACTTGTATAAATTAACAACACAGATCACTAATAAATCAAAGTAACAACACTTTCAATAGCGCTCAATGTCTACTAGCTCAGCTTACATTGCCGTCAAAGCTCCAAAGACGACTCACAGATCGTTTAACGTAGCTTGGTATTCATACTTTTCCCCTCAGGATGTGACGTCACATAGAAGCCTCTCGAAAGTTCATCATATTTCTGTTCCTAGTAGAGATAGGATCATAATTCCGGCATTTTCTGGAAGCTTTGTTTGTCGCCATGGTCCAGGTTCATTGGCTTGAATTTCAGTACAACCTCTGTAAAATTTCTGTTCTGCCATAAGGTTAGCATGGCAGGGAAAAATTTACAGCCTATAAACAGTGTTCTTCGTAGATAATCAAGCTTTCCAGCGGAATCCAAGTTCACGTGATACAATAAAATGCGATGTCAAATTTAACTTTGGAATATGTACTGTGCATTTTACGCGGGAAAAAATTGACCGTGATGTCGCAGAACAGAGTAAGATAGCGTACGGGGTAATTGCATTCAGGATTTATCCGAAATTATTGATTTCTTACCTTCTCAAATCAGACATTTCAGGATATTTATACATTCATTATATATCTCAAATTTTGATTTACAATGAATATGTCATTGAGATAGTGTAATAATTTTAGATTATATCAAAATCAATGGGGTATTCAAATTTCTCGCCGAAATAAATTAGTGAAAATCCGGTCTCTTTATCAAAATATGTATGTTTTTTCGTAGAAGGAATAGAGAAAGTATCTAAAAAAGACAAAACAACAATAATAAAAATGTCTGTGCGGCACATAAACAATCTACTATCATTTGAAATTCTGTCGGATTTTTGCAGCTCTCTAGTTGATAGAGTTTAGTCAGATGGTTGTCTGGTAGATGCAGTTTTTTTAGTTATATGACTGTGACATCAAATTAATTGATTGACATCACATTGATTCCATGGAACAGTAGAAGAGTAAGTGAGCAATATCTTATAGATTTTCCCAGGGAATATAACCCTTATCGTTCTGGATAATGTATAATATTCCTTGTAGTGGTGTGTCATTATCTCCTTCAAAGATATACCGTCGACCCACACTCAAATTTGTTATGGGTTTCTTCAGATTTGGGAACAGGATGTCAAGCTACATACTTACAGTCATTTTACCGTTGATCATCGCAATTTCACCAACACCTTTAGAAGAAAATATCCCAACACATTTTTGCCTCCATGTTTTACTGTCTGCTGGATATTAATATGTTTAAGTGCCTCACCTGACCTTCGCCGCACTATTTTACATTTTTTTATCCCAAAAAGTTTATATTTGCTTTCGTCTGACCATCAAGCACTGTCCCAGAATTGTGCATCCTCCGAAATACGCTCTTTTGCAAATTTCAAGCGCTTTGTCATGTTTTGTTTTCAGATTTTTGGTATGTTTTCTTTGGATACAGATGATCAACCCTGAGTGTCTAATTCTAAGACGAACTGTTAGAGCTGACATATTCTATTTCAAATCTTTAGCGATATCTCTTGACGATATATCATTCTTTTTCTGTGTCAATCTTACAAGCTCAGAGTCTTCTCTTGCTCTTGTTTTTGGTTTTCTGTCTTGCCCTCTCTTGTTTTCGACGGCTCCTGTCGTCTCATACTTCTTGTACAAATAGTAGATACCCACCTTCGACGATTTATACCTTTTTGCTAGCTTTTCATGCGATACCCCATCCTTTCAATTTTCATTGATGCGCTGGCGATGATCAAAAGAAATCTCTGAACTCTTGGGCATCACCGTTGACTGGACTGCTTAATAAACCCCAAAAATTAGGAACCAATAAAACAATCTATTACAATTTTTGAAATCCAATTCGTACTCACTTAAATATAACCTTCCTCATCATCCGTTCAAATAATTTTGAACAGCTACCATATAATGTTTAAAAACAATAATCCATTTTTAAGAAATAGTGATATTTCATGAATTAACTAAAACTTGCATGCATTTATGAAGGATTAACTAATTTACTATAAAATCAAAACAAAACTGCAAATTATCAAGTTTTTAAAACTTTATAAACAAAAGCTAAAATCTTAACAGTATGTCCTTATAATTGTGAAAAACACTGTATATTCTTTCCCTTCTTTAAATTGATAAGTTAATTGAAACCACTCCAATTAATTGCACTATAGACTAATCACAATGCGTTAGTTAATTTAAAAAAAAAATTGTAGTATTACATTTTTTCTGCTACGAAGACAACTACACTTAGTGATTTTATGATATCGGGCAATATATCAAGTCAAGCAGAAGTAACGAAATAAACATTTTATAATGGAATATGTGCCCTGGAATGGAACGTTGCGAAAATAGAAAGTGTTGTTCAGAACGGTACGTACGTCTTATCCACTGATATTATCATTACACTTTAGGGTATAGTTCATACAAATAATTCTCACCTCTGTGCGTATGTTAATCCGTATGGCATAAGATTTTATGCTTACCAGAAAAGATTATCCATTAAGGTTTCGGTTGCCTTAAGAAATATATTTTTTAGAGCGCGCCCCGTACATTCTATGAAGTCGATTGAACATAATGTATATATAGCATTATTCTATAATATATCTTGCCAGAATTACTTTCTGATGTTCCTCCAACGGTTAGAATCGGCGCCAGCTCACTTCACACTGTAAAAAATATCCGTTTTTTTCCCGGACTTTTTCCGTATATTTGACAGTTTAAAGCTGTTTTGTTGACAAAACGGTTTTTCACCGTTTTCCGCTCTAGCCATAAACGGTTTAAAACCGTCAGTGTAAATTCTATTTTTTGTCATACGGTATTGCTTTCCGTACGAAAACTTTCCCTTTTCTTAAATGTAATTTTATTGCATTTATTTCATGTTTTTTATAGGGTTCCATCTCCGTAACATTAAAACACGTGTTCTGGCAATAGTTGATTTTTACACCACTAGGTGGCGCCACTAGAGCTATAATGACTTTAAAACTCAAATAGATTATTTACTCAATTTTATGATGTCTCCGGTGGTCTAGTGGTTAGAGCGACTGCATTTTATTTCTATGAACGCGGTTTCGATCCCCGGTTCGGAGGAGTTAGAAGTTTTGTCACCATCTTGCATCGAAATCGTCCAAGTAAGTTCAATTAAAAATTATATTAATTAAACTAATTGAAATTAATAATTAAGCCTTGATGTGAATTAATATTCCTAATTGATAGCACATTTCAACTCAACTCGAACAGAAGGAGAAAAACAACTCAACTCAGTCGATGATGTCACTTACTTCGATGACTTAATTTTTACGGAGAAAACTTAATTTCATACGGTAAAAAACCGTTGTGACTACGGATTTACTTCGTAACTTTTACGGTTTTGCACAACCAACCCAGCTGCCAGTTTAAAACCGTAAATTTTACGGGATTTTTTTTACAGTGCAGAAGTAACATGAAAAATCACCTTGACGCCATTAGAGCCCCGGTGGATCGTCTGGGGTAAACCTGTTCTTCGACCTCCATGATAGAGGGATTTTCTATGCATCTATTAATTTTTTAGGGTAAATTAAGAGCATAATCTACGAAAGTCCAATTGTCTGATAAAACTGTAGCGGCCATACTGTCAGATGCTTCTGGAAATGTGTGTCAAATTCCTGAGTTTTTTGCTAGTGGACACCAATCAATGCGCTGCAATTGTGAAATTTTATTTTTTTGCTAGTAAGCACACTTCTAAGTATCCATTGTTCAAAGATGAATCATTTCTCCGTTTCTCGGCTGATCTTATCGTTTTCCTGAAGTCTATATCAGCATTGCGTGCAAGCAATTAAACACGCCATTTCGGGACAAACATTCCATCTTAAATTCTATTTATTTTCTTCCTCTGTACTTGCCTTTCCATTCTTGACAGATATTTTAGAAGCATTTTATATATAAATTAATAATTCACTTTAAGAAGCGATTTACTTTTAATGCAAAGTATTAATGAAATTTTCAAAACATCAAAATGATTAACGTTGATTCGGAAATATACTATAACAGAAGATATAACGCAAGATCTCAAAAGCTAAATCATGAATACAAACAAATATTTTAAAAGATATAAAATAAAATCCTGATTTACTCAATAATTATTTATTAAAGAATTCACTCACATAGTAAGAAATTTGATTAAACGAGTTGATTAATGATATATACGTCGGAAGATTGAGGGTTTTCAGTAGCAAAGACAGAAAATAAAATATCGAAGATTTGAAATAAACCAGTTACATACTAGGCTTCTATCAACTTGAAAATCAGTTCTAATCAATAAACAGTAGTAGAGTAATGATTTGAAAGACGTTAATCTGCGCATCAAAATAAAGAATTTAATGAAAATGTAGAGCAAGGTGACAGAAAGATTATTTTCGAATGTAAGAATTTTTCCATAACTGCAAAACCAAAATTCTTTAAAGGTAACGTAAACAGATAAATTTGGACATTCTATAGCAAACCTTTCAGAATCTACAGGACTTACATAATTAAAGACAGAACTGGTCCGGGATTATTTTTTATCTTTTATTGTGACAATATTTTCTAACAAAACATGGCTTTCTAACTTATTGCTGATACAAAATATATCTTAAAAAACACACACGAGAAGAACTACTTTAAGCCATGATAGAAGAACTTTCTGGGAGACTTGGCTAGGAAAGTCCGTTACGGCGTATCAGAATTGTTCAGGAACTTCGGGAATTCCCAGAATAAGATATTCTGATCTTGCTGGTATTATAGTTCTCTCTTTGGCCAATACGGAGAACGACTTTGAATGCTGTACACTGGATGAAAACAGAGGAATTTCCTCTCCTCCTGTCCGTATCTCGTTCTTCTCTTCTTTTTAAGAAAATCCAGGCCGAGAATACAGGGATCGGTGACGTCAGCTACGTAGATTCTGTGCTGAAATTTTCTTGACCCACATTCAATGGATGCATCCAGTTTGCCTCGTATTTCTGTTTTTTCACCAGTAGCGGTCTTTAAAGAAATGTTAGGATCCGTGTAAATAAGCTGTTCCTTCAATTTTTGTGCCAAGTCTGTTCTTAAAAGAGTGACGTTTGCACCTGTATCCACGAACATTAAGCACTGGATACCACAAATAGATCCATCTAAGTAGAGTCCATTTTTCTTTCCACTAAGTGACGAGATTCTCGGTCCTTCTTCAGGGGCTTTATTCAGAGAAGGCGGCCTTCACCCAGCAAGAAAGCCTTATGTTAGTTTTCCTGGTTCGAATTAATCGCCTGGCACTCCTTTTGAGCTTGCCCTTTCTTGTTGCACTTCCAGCAAGTCACGTTCGAGTTTTGCCGAGGAGTGTTCTTCTTCCCAGCAGCACTACTGTTTAATAATTTTTCCAGCCTGTTAAAGAAGAATTCAAATTTATCATCTATTTCTCTACTCGTATGATCCTCTGTCTTGATTGATCTGACGTGTCTGGATGTCTTGGAAACACTTCGCGCAGCCTCATATTTAATACTATACGCCAGAGAGGATTTCAGATCTTTTGTGTCCATCAATCTTGTTGAATGTTGCGTGTCTTCGTCTCTGATAGCGTCGACGAAGTACTGGGCTGCTAAACTTTCCTGATCATCCAGAGGGCACTCGGCATAGGGCAGGCTCATGAGTCGTTCCACATCGGCAGCCAATACTTGAAGGCTTTCTCCTGGTTTCTGTCTTCTTGTTTTCAGTTCAGTTCTACAAATTTGCGTCAGATGACTGTCTCCAAATCTCGATTCCAAAGCCTTCTCGATGGTCGTTGGATCTGTCAACTTATCAGCTGGAATTCCTTGAAGAACCACAGCCGTTGATCCTCAGAGCGATGCCACAAGTTGACTGGCTTTCAAAAAATCCATCCATCCATTTGTAGAGCTCACAATGTCAAACTGAGTCTTGAAAACTGTCCATGATGTTTGTCCGACAAATGTCAAGGATTTTATAGTCGGTCTGGGATGCATGAATTCTGGACTTGCCGGGAAACTGAAAGGTCTATCTTCAAGTTCACTGAGCCTCCTCTCAATCTCGCCGATCTTCCCTTGAACTTTGTGCTTCACCTCCTCAATCTTCCCTTTTTATTCACCTCCTCAATCTTCCCTTTTTATTCACGTCCTCGACCTTCATTTGAACTTTTTCCTCTACTTCATCAATCTTCCTCTGGACCTCGCCCTTTACTTTGTCAATCAATCCTTTCAGTTCTTATTGTCCTTTCTCCATTAGCTCTTGTCTAGATCGTAACTCTTGTTCCAGTCTCTCTTGTCCGGATTGCAACTCTTGTTCCAGTCTCTCTTGTCCGGATTGCAACTCTTGTTCCAGTCTCTCCTGTCCGGATCGCATTTCTTCCTGCCGAGCTTCCATTTTCTGCTCCAATCCGGCTTGTCCAGCTTCCATTTTCTGTTCCAATCCTGCCATCATGGCAAAAAGCTTTTTAAATTGTTTATCCATAGATCTGGTCAAAGGTCCGGTCTCTGGCATTCACAGGAAAATCAAAATATCCCACTTCTGACACCGTATCGTAAAATCGTATTGTGGGTGTACGTGAATGCAGTTCAATAAGCAGGATTTTAAAAAAAAGCTCTTTATTTTACAAATATTCTAAGCAAAGAAACGTAGCACAAATATTAACACAGCACTAGTAAAAATTCACAACAGAGACCACCAATAAATATCAATACAGCGCTCAAAAGTTTCTTGTTAGCTCACCAGCTTGCTTGCTGATCAAAATCCAACTTACTACTCTTGTCGAAAACAACGAAATGAGACGAGACGAGATTTCTGGAATGCAACCCGCTGCCAAGCAGCGGAGACCTCCAATCGGCTGTGACTTTTGGCAGGATGCACTAGGAATCTTCAGAGGTAACTAACTACTCTTGGCTTGTGAGCTTGCTTTTATACCTTTCAGCAGAAAGCGACTTCATTACGAAGGAAGTGACGTAATCTCTAGAAAGTTCATGAAAGCAGTAGAAATAGGTTGAAAGTTCGAGGTCCTTCTAGAAAATTCCTTTTGACGCCAAAGTTGCCCATTTTGCCGCCAAGTCGCCAGATTTGTCGCCAAGTCGCCAATTTTAGCATCTCAGGGAAACGACTTTATAGCTTTGTAACAGTATCATACCTGATTGAATCCCACTGAACCTTATTTTACTTAATATAATAAAAAACATTTTTCTTTTATTTTTAAGGGTACTTAAAATATTTTTTTATCATTTTCACTAGGATATATTTGTTGCTATATATCACCTTCATTTTTGCTAGCATCTTTTAGGATATCTTAATGCCATAGAAGTTTTGTTCCACAATGCATGAATTAATTAATGCTTGTTAAAATAAAAATAATGAAATTAAAGTATCTTATCTGTTTATGCGAATGAGAACATCCTTTGAATAGTTGGAAGAACAAAGGAAACACGCATTTTGAAAACAGCGTGAAAGTTTGGAAAGTATTATTTAATGTTGTGTGCTGTATTTTCATCTGTTGTATTATATTATCGATGTAAAAGTGATTAAAGTCTAATATTTGAAGGAATTTTACTTTTTTCATTTCAAGTGCAACTTGACAGATTTCCTTATGAGCACACTGTGTGAGTTTTAATAACCAACAAATTCAGACTGAAATAACCTCTCAAAGTTTCATTAGATGTCGCCACGAATTCGTGAAATGAATGAGAGTATAATAAGAAATTGTTTAAAGTAATTTTTAATCGGTTTCGAAATGCCTTCAAAACCGTCATATTCAACAGAATTTGTTTGTTAAAAAATTGGAATTTGTTTAGTAAATATTGCAACACTATTTCTACGAAAGTACTTTTTAGCTTTCAAAAAACAGTATTATCCATTAACAGTGAATTTGGAGCGTGATTTATCAACTATCAATACCCAAATTGTTATCTTAGTACATAGCATTGACCACCTTACTTGTCAGATAATAATCCATGTGATTTCTATCGTTGGAGTTAAATGAAAGATTTGGTTGACTAAAAGAAGTCGACAAACCTTATTAGCCTCAAGAATGCTATAATTGACTTATTGTCAGAAACACTTGATTCATTATCTGATATTTTTTAAAACTAGGTTTATAGAGTTTTGTGTTACCTCTGAAAGTTTTCAAGTTGAAAATATTATGTTACCCATTAAATTTCTTTGCAACAGAAAAAAGTTTACAGTATTATCTGCAATGATTAAAATATTATTTCAGTTCAAAGTTGTAAATCAAAAATCATGTGTTCAAATTTAAGATCCAAACTGCAAATAAAACAATTTTTAAAGTTAATATCAGTGTAAGATTATATAGATATAATATTATAGATTATACTGAATCCATAACATTCCGTTATAAATTGAAGAATCGGTGTTTCACAGGAAGTAAATAAGCAAATATGAAAGAAACATTCATTATCATTTTCTGCACGAATAGCACAATATATTGAATCGTATAAAATTGTTCGTCATTAACAAATATCTGTACTCTTTCTCCAGAAAAAATATTGCACTCTTTATAAAAATTGTAACAGATATAATAAATGAAAACTACAATCTATTGCAAGTTTTATACAAAGGTTTAAAATTTCACGAATTGAAATTTTTCTGCATTTGTTTACTACATTTTGCACAAACCACAAGTCTTTTTACCTTGTTTCTTGCCACGATTTAAGATATTGAGTTGTAAGAGTTAAAGATGTTGAGTTACGGCAGATAAAGGCAAAACATTAACGAAACATATTCAACATCGAAAGAAACTTTTAACTTCGCTGTAAAGAATTCCATGATCAAAAGTTTCAAATCAGAAAGAAAAGATTTATTTAAAAAGGATTTTAAATGCAAGCCTTTATTCGTGTGCTGAACAGCAGATTTTTTATATTCAATTAAGTTTTGCATTTTAGTCTTCAAATTTATTATTTCTCAAACTCACTACCAGGTGTCTCCACTGGTACGGAGTCAAAACTTAAGTTATTTAATAATTAACTGATAATTAAGTTCTGAAAATATTAAAACAATGTATTGTCATCAAAAATACATAAATGTACTGAATTAATTTTAACTCTCTAGCGCAGAGGTTCCCAACCTGTGATACGTGTCACCCTGAAGGTGAGCGGCGGACTAGTTAGGTATGTGAAAATAATGTCGGTAATGGCTAAAAACAAGAGACTTGAGTGCTTAACACGAAAAAAAAGAACATATTGAAAGTCATGTAAATTCGAAAGTCTACTGGTAGCAGTGAAAAAAGAGTATCAAGAAAACGGCGCTAACCCTTTAACTGCGGGTACTTTCTTATATATGTAATTTATAAACCACACCCGCAGTTAAAGGGTTAAAACAATAAAATATTTAATACCTACCACGAATACAGAGTTTGTGGGAAGACCCTACTCGTCTTATGAACATGTCAATAACAAATATCGCCTTAAGCTTGATATAGCTACAGGCATAACATTATTTCTGTCTTCATTTCAACCTAGTTTTATAAAACTCAGCTCCACACGTTGAAAATGTCTTACGTTTGAACAGTCGATTGACTTGATGAATAAATTGCCATCTTTCATCATAAGTTAATGCGAAATTATTTTAAAGATGTTGTCATTCGTTAGGACGTCGAACTAATGCTATTTTAAAAAATGGAAGTAAAATAAAGGATAAAACCTACAAATTTTTTAAATTTGATTCTAGTCATTTGTCTCTTAAGCTACTCTTAAAATTGTTAATAATAAGTTCTTTGCTTGGAGGTCAGAGGAAAGGGTACTGAATGGTATGAGAAGATTAATCAAGGGGGATACGGGAAAGAAAAAAGGTTGAAAACAACTGCACTAGCAGATCAGTAAGTGAGTTTAAAATCGATTACAATATTTCACTTCACAAACATGAAACAGGTCAAGTAAAAGTGCTGAATAAGAAACCTACCGTGACCAGCTGATAAAAATTTCTTCTTTTCAACAGTAAATTCCTCTTCACCAATGCCTTCCACTGAGGTATGCAAGTAGCCCAATCCATGTTTTGTACTCAAACAAATCATATGTTGCTTGTGTTCTGTTAAATAAAAATACACGTTTAATTAATGTTTCAATCAATAGTCATCTTCTAAAGCTAAATTTTAGCTGACAAATAAATCATCCAATTTTCATAAATCAGATACTTTTTATAAATAATTTCACTGAAAATGTCTAAAAGCTGAACTTTGTAAAGAAAGAAAAATAATTTTAAAATAACAAAGTGAAGAAATTTCTATATAGTTCATTGCAAATTAAATACCTCAGAGTGATGACGAAATTTTAATATTTCCATCTCGTAGTTTGTGGACATAATTTATTCGTATAATTTAAATTTTAAAAAATTTATTCCTTTTCATGTTTATCTTTGAAATATTCAACTTTTAAAACAGAGCGTCAATTAAGATATTTTTCCACTTCAATAGAGAAATCCTTTTTCTAATTATGTATATGTTTGTATGCATATGAATGAGGATGTATAACAAAGAGTTTTTATGTGATTGATATGCTAATGCGTTCAACAATTTTTAAATCAAATTTTTGAAAAATATAAGTGTCTTCAGATAAGATGTGCAGTGCTTCAACTGACGTAACAGCCAAAACTTATAACTCTTTTTTCAACTATTATCTCAATCAGTTTATGTAAAAAAAATATATAAAGATAACCAATCAAGTATAAAACTATATAAACACTCAATGCAGACAATTCTAACGTCCGAAAATTGTACTCCAGTTTAAATTGTGTTGAAATAACGAGTTAGAATACGAATTTTCAATAATTAAGCACTAAAATATATTTTACTACCATTTGTTAGATTTTCCAGTTATATCAAGCGTTTTTTTAATTTTACATAAAGCTATAGACACAGCTATTAACATTAGTTTTATTATTAGCTATTATTATTAGCTTTTTACATAAAGCTATTTACACAGAGGTATAGTTTAAAAGCAGAATTTTTCCTAGCAGTTACTTCATGTTACAATTAAAACTTAGTTGTAATTATTTTCTTATCATTTACATCTCCTCTGCCGGCTAACGAATGTCAAACAATTCCTTTTTTATTGTTGTTACCTACTTACTTCAAAATTCACCATTTTGGGGGCCTTTTTAAATATAAATAGCGAAAGAAATATTTGATTAATTAAAAGTTTTAATGATTAAAAATGGAAACACATGAAATACTGTAAAGGTAGCACTGTTCAATGCAATGCATGTGGTTAAAAATTGCTTAAATCACAAAGAAGGTTTACTCTCATAGACAATGATGACAATTTGGAGTACATATACACATAATAATATTTAGCGCAATGAAATGTAAAATCGTTATCTCTTTACTGAAGTAAAAATTCACTGGATGGAGTCACTTCATGCTCACATATGGTGCAAGTCAAAAATTCCATGTCGGATTAATTTTGGATTAGTTAGTTTAGTTATATTAATGTCCCGCTTTAAAGCAACACGAGGGCTACTTGGAGACGACCTCTAAATTTTGAACTGCTGTCAGATGGCCAGGGCTATACCTGAGCTGGCATAACCCTTTCCAAATTTCCGCACAACACCGGCGGGAAGACATTTAACCTACGTATGATTAATTGTTTCAAATATAATTTAATTTATTATTCAATGAAGGATATAGTAAATAAAGAAAATCTCTAGTATCTTTTCAAAGAGCTCTTTTATAGCTAATAGATATGTTTCTGAATAAAATGTCCCTTTAAAGTTTTTAATTTTAGCAAATCAAAATTTTCTTCTCTCCTTCAAATTCAAGCCTATTTTTTCAGAAATTTTCCCATTTCACACGAGTTGTTTTTTTCAAGCAACTTCCATCAAAACAATATCATCTCATTAACAGAGAGGTAAAAAACATTTCTGGCTTGTGGGTTTGTTTTTTAGACTTTTCATTTAAATTTTTAACTTCATGCGTAACCAATCGAAGCAACTGCCAAATATCCTGTCTTATAGAAGAAGTAGACCCAGTCGTAAAAGTTTATTTGATTCCACACAAGGAGTCGAGTCAGTGCCCGTGATTCTACAACCACGTGACAAACGTAATTGCACATGCCATTTAGCATCTAACAGCACGTTATCTTAAAAGGACGTCGCATCGTTTCTTCTCCTCCAGATTCCCAAAATAAAATTAGAGTAGCGTATTTGACGTGCAGCACGTAAACATAAATTGGCCTCATTACTATTCGACACTAGGGGATTATATAATATAATTATATAATATTATATAATATATTATCCCCTGCATTATATACTCGACAGCAGGGGTGGCGGCAGTGGGGAGGAGCGGGGGGGCAGAGCCCCCTATCTGGGATACTGTGCCCACCCGTCGGGGAAAGTTTTTGTACCCCGTCGTGGAAAGTTTTTGTACCCCGTCGAGGGAAATTTTAGTCCGGGCATTCAACTAGTTGATAAATAAGGATTTGGGGAAAATTTAAGACCAATTTCATTACACTCGCGCCCCTCCCTTGCAGCATGTCATGCCCCCCTGTCGGGCATACCATGGCCCCCCGTCGGACAAAATCTAACGCCTCTCCTTCTCGAACGTGATTCAAAGAGATTCGAAGGAGTTATGCTATGACATAGTGTTAAGGTCTCATCTTCGGAGCCGGAAGGCTCCAGGCTCGACACCCGGTACCACTAGAGATCCACTATGCTTGTAGACCTGTTTCACGCGAAATTTAAGGTGGGTCAAATGCTCTCCCTCTATGTGGTGCGGAAGCAGGAAGTGGGAGGTGCCAACTCCGGCGTCGTACTCGTCATCTGACCATTGCTCAAAATAACGAAGTCCGTTCGAAAATAACCCTCGAGTTGCTTCAAAGCTAGACGTTAATATAACTAAACTAAACTAAAATAAATTGAGAGAGATTCGATATGGATTTTTGGATATCCTGCTCTACTAATTAAATAAATTTAAAATAGGAACACCTTAATATCAAATATGTCAAGCATATTAGCTTGTATGTTTTAGAGAATTATTTGTTCAACTACATATGAAATAAAGTTTTTTTTCTTAAAAACGAAGGTATTTATAATTGAAATTATCTACATGTGAAACAAATGTGATGAGTTTTTAAATTATGCCCTAATAGAGACAATTATATATTTTTTACTGTATATCACAAATAAAATTCAGGACTGATATTTCGATTCCTTTTATACAGAAATTTTAAGTATACCGAAATTTAATGGGACGTGTTAAAATTTTTGAGTAAAATGTTAAGGAAATATGTTATTAGTGAGGAGTTCTACATCTATAATTAAGGGCACTTACATTTAAATGTGAAAATCAACAATAATATCTAAAAAGGTTTAAAAAATTACATACATATTCAAAGGTTTATATTTATTTCAATGGCATACTGCGAACAATTTCATTCAATAAAATTATTTTTGTCTAAGAAAGGATTTTTGATTGTAAATTAATTTAAGCGATAATAATTTTAAGTTTTCTTCTTTAAAAAATCCTTAAAAATTATTATTCTAGACTGTTTGCAAATTTCAGCACAAAAGTTGGAAAACTTTTAAAAAATACAAATAAGGAAGTCGTTAAAAATTTTTAAATCATTATTTAATAAAGGATGAAAGACAAATTTTAAATGAAACAAACAGAGTTAAACTTGAATAATAAAATTAAGGATTTACTCACAATTCTTGTTTTATGTTTATTTTCTAAAACGTACGTTCCAAACAGCAATATTCCAATGACAGCTAGGACTATTTTTAACGTCTAATAGCATACGCGAGTATTTAAACAACAAAATTAATCATAAATTTAACTAATTTCACTAACATCAAAATCAATGTCATTAATCTATGAAACAGAAGCAAAAGTAAGAGTTAAAAAATACTTAAAAATGAAGCGAGTTAGAAAAAAATTATTCATAAATAAACGTTGTGTATTGTGTGATATCATTTCATAACTAAAGATTAATCTGAAAGAGAGATAAACATTTCTTGATAACAAGGAAAAGAACATGTGTGAGTGAAACAGAATCTCCCACTGATTTATTCAACTTGTCTAAGGATGAATAAACACTCTATTTCGCTTTCATCAGCAGCTCATTTTCTGCATGTTCATATGCTTTAAGAAATTATGCTGAAACATTTCGAATGGTGACCTAAGTATATAAGTAGCAGTATTTTTTTATCTTGAATGTATCCAGTATTCAAAGAAAAGTAAGTACTCATTGTAAGCATTGTTGTTTAATCTCTAATGTGCTTATTTGCTTCAAAATGAGTAAAAGATCACTTTTGTATTAAGGAAATGATTGAAATTGTATTTTTCTCTCCGTTGAATTAATGAAATTTAGACTGAATATATTCAGATAATATTTATTTGAATTTTATAGAAAAACAATAGAATGCTATTCTTATATTTTTTTTCTGTAAGATATATGGAATTTAACACTTTAACACCACACCGCCGTCTCTAGAGCTCATGTAGCTCCTATCCGAGTTGGTATAGATGTAAGTGGACTTTATTGAGTTGCACAAAAAAAATTACAGCAAGAGAAGAGTGACAAATGAAGAAGTTACGAAGCTGGTGTTAACACACAGAATTGACAACAAAATAAAGGAATATATACAATATCTTGAATAACACGGTGTGAATGAAAGAAAAATGATGAATGTAGATGATGACGAGCAACATGAGGAAGCTTACATCAATGCACAAGTTATGAGTAACGTATTAGAGATCTCGAACCATTGTGTGTTAATTGTGGAATACAAGGAATAGTAAGATTACTATTAAAGATTTATGAGAAAGGAAGGACTTAGTATATTCAGTGTATTGATAAGCTAGATTTATAGCTAGTTATATAGTACAAAGGCATGTGAGTACTTATTCCAGTCGCATCATGTTTTCATTGCCTATTATGAATTTAATCATGTTTATTATTATTTTTCTTGAATTCGGATTCTCCAAGACTCTTTGGTACCACAGACTTTCCAGTGAAGTAGAAGGTTTCCTAATATGCCAAGAGAGAGTAAATGGGCAGGATGTCGCATAGTGGATGGGATCGTCGACTTCTCCGCAGGTACAAGAGTCACTATCCGATAAATGAAAACGGTTACGGAATGAAGGGAAAAGAGCGTGTCCTGTGACAAACAGAATTATGAGCAGGAGGACGTTTGATCATCAACGTCTACCAGACGCACACGCACGAGGGATCGGTGGTAGAAGCAGGTTTCGCATATGGAGCAAACCGCCCCCGAAGAATAATCTTTACCGTAACGCCAAGATAGAGTCAATGGGCAAGAAGAGGGTGTAGTTTCTGTGTGGTAAGGTCTCAGTTTCAATGCCGGACTATTGTAGGCTCGAAACCCTATACCACCTAGATCTGCAGTGTGTGTGGGCTAGTAGGCGTCAAATCTGATGTCGAAATGAAACGCCTCCAACCTTCCGCTAATAAACCACGGAAATTTGGAAAGTAGGTTCAGGATTGAGCTCGCCCTCGTCATCTGACTGGTGTTCAATATTATGAAATATGTCCCAAAATAGTCCGTTATGAAACAATGGACATGAATGGACCAGAATAAAAACACTGAATTACTCACATTAGATTAAATATAATTTATGACATGTTTTACTTGTTTCGAAGAATTGCATTTTATTTTTATCTTTATCATAAAGTATCTTTCTATGATTTATTTCAGCTACATTTTTCAAATTTGCTAAATTTTCTTCAATTCCTCACTTACTTCATTTGCTAGTTTATGATCAAGGTGCAAGAATCGATACATTAGAGTATTTGCAAATCATAATATTCGGCTGCTCGAAAACATTGTGAAGAGTAAATTTGTGAGGCGCTGTGCACAGAAAAATCATTCCAGAAATAACAACCCAAACAGACAGCAATCATACCAGAAAGTTAAAGAGTAGTTACAAAAATAAAAAAAGAAAATGTTCTACCATTAATTTCCTTGCATATTGCCACAAAACGGATGAGGCTCACAGCTTGTACATAATGGCTGTGCTTATATTTTATGCATGCTTATTGACTGCAATGCTTCAGAATGGCAACACTAAAAATCCCATAAAAACCTCAGTAATTATCTTCTCCTCTGATGGTTTGTAACTGCCAGTTTTTTAGCTCGCAATTTCGACTTTTTATTAAATGCAAGTTATAGAGGAGGAAACGATGATTATTAAATGAAACGTTAAAAAAAACTATAATGGCAGCTTAATTGCCTTGCTGTTTGTCTCTGGTTTCCACAATGTTTCAAAATCTATTTCTTTAACACTGCCACGATAATTTCCATAGAAATTGGTAAATGATCCATTGACAGACTGACAATGCGTGAATTAATAAGCGCAATCACAAAAAATATAATATTTCCGTTGGCAGTTAATGGTAGAACAGCATTTTTTCTTTTGTACTTTTTGTATTTGCTACTTTTCCACTGAAAATCTAGTTTTCCTAATTTCTCATTGATGGTATCAGAGGCAATACCAATCCACTGTGACACCAATACCGTATATTCTGAAATTCGTTGTTGCCACATAAATTAAGCTTAAGGGGTGTTGGAAGCCCTATTCCGAAAAGGTCAAATTTGTTATTTTGATGCACCTTTTCTCAAAATCTGTTATAGATTCAAGTTCTATATTTTTTATACAGGTAAAGCACACCGTTCTCATTATGCTGAATGTAGCTTTAGTAAAACAAACTCAAAAATTTATTTTTTGCAAATATTTTGTGTCAAAATAGGGTAAAATGTCACTATGTATAATTAAATATTTTGTAAATTTATGAAAAAATTAAAAATTAACCAAAAGCTAAGTTAGCTACGTTCAGTATAATGAGAAAAGTGTACTTTATTTGTATAACAAATTTCAAATATGTATCTATAACAGATTTTGAGAAAAGGTACATCGAAATGGCAAATTAAACATTGTCGGAATTGTTTCAACACCCCTTAATACTCAAACTTATTAGACAACCCAATC
This sequence comes from Araneus ventricosus, assembly GCA_013235015.1. Taxonomy (NCBI): domain Eukaryota; kingdom Metazoa; phylum Arthropoda; class Arachnida; order Araneae; family Araneidae; genus Araneus; species Araneus ventricosus. Next base: position 1,949,793 of record BGPR01000058.1, read on the forward strand.
AAAAATCATTATTTATTTAAATCAACAATTCATTGAAATAATCGTTGCAAATACAATCAATAAAATAATGGATGATTAATATTTTATGGAAATAAATAATACCCATCAATTACGTTTAACAAACAAATCGTATTTTAATTAGCCTCATAATAAAGTAGTTTCCGGCAAATGTGAAGTTCAGATCCTTTTTGGATATCTGAATCATCATTATATCCAACACTACTATAATTCAAAAGTTCTTTTTTTATCACTCATGTAAATAAAGATTACAAAACATGAAATATTATTTTAAAGGAGGATTTACAAAGCAATTGTCTTAATATCTAATTGCTTCAAACCAACATTCGTTTCCACAATTCCCTATATTAAAATCAGAAAAAATCTTTAAGAAGATCGGAATCTCTAGTTAGAAACATTGTAGAATGATAATTTTTAAGTGTTCATTAATCTGTCTTCATATTATTTTTAAAAATTTTTACTTAATTATGGCAATGATAACGTGTACAAAAAAATGTATTTAGTATCTTCGCAACGAGCGTGGATATAAAGGCAGTAACTGAAACAATGAAAAGTATTGTTGTAGAATATACTTAAAATATTTTTCAAAAATTATTATACTTAGAGAAATAAATGTACGGAAATAAAATTGGTGTGACTGAAACGCTTATGTTTTATATTTTAAAGTAGTTTACATCTTTTTTGTTATTTTTTGCACAATAATAGGCTCCGGAGATATTGAGGGAAAACGTTAATATTTCTAATAATTATCAATTAAAAATCTAATTAAAATTTTGAAGAATCTCTCTTATTGAGCATCTACTGCCCAAAAAGTAATTACGTGATAAATTTTATCGCTCTAGGTCCAACGGTCTGCCCTATGCTTTGAATCACGCATGAAACAATTTACAGATAATATACTGTCTGTAAACATTATCATATTATTGTAATTTCTGCGACATCTTACGTTGATTACAGAGCACCAATAAGTGACGAAAGAAAGAAATTCGTAGAAAGCAAGGTGTGAAAAATGCTATCAGCTCTATTTGTAACAAATAATATAAGCTATGTTACTTTCACTGACAGCTAGCTGCACCTGGCTGTTAAGTTCAGTTATATATTAACGTCCCGTTTTGAAGCAACACGAGATCTATTTTAGGACGGACCTCGTTGTTTTGAATCTTGGTCAGATGAAGAGAACGACACCTGTGCTGGCAACCCCTTTCCAAACTTTCGCACCACAACAACGGGAGGACGTATGATCTGGCGTGCAACAGGCCCAATTCACGATGGATCTTCAGTGTTATCGGATTTCGAACCTGGAAACCTTTCGTTCCGAGTCCGACACCTTACCACTTGGCCACCGAGAACCTCTGGATCAGGTTTAGAGTTTAACTAAAATATGTTGGCATGCCAATTCTTATATTGTAATCTAATTTGTTTCCTGTGTGTCTGCATAAGTTTCATTTATGTGTGAACTCGCAGCCGTGATAAAAAGTAGAAAAAAGAAGTAATGATCTGTAACGACCCCATGATAACGAACCATGATAAAGTTCTAGAAAGGTAATAACACAATCAAAATAAGCGCCTCTACTAATAGCCATACAAAATTCCAGTATAGAAGAAGTTAACTTTCTGTCTTAAAAGCAACAGTCTGTAAATAAATTGTATGTTGGCCAGATAACCTGAAGACAGAATATGAATAATTTAGACTCATTACATTCATTGCTCTCACTCTATAAATAACATATAATAAATTACATCAGAAGCTAGCTGGCCAATTTCTATTTCCATTAAGTTTATATATAACAAAGGAGGCTCTCATTTGCAAACATATCTAAAGAAAGATCATTCTTGACAGTTTACTTATAATTATAATATTCACTAGAAATAGATTTCCATACTGTGGAATTTAAATCTATTTCTGATGAGAGTCTATAATTCATTTTTCTATCAAAACCGTTTTTGACGTCTCGTGAATATGAGCTAATTTATTTTAATTTTACGGTATGTTTTAACATGCTTTTGAATGCAAGAATCTTGGAAATGGATGATAATTTAATATTTCAAAATCACTGTAGCTAACAAACTCATACAGCAAGTAAGGTTTTATAGAAATAATAAATATGTATCTCGTAATTTTTGGTTTGATTAAATCGTCAAGTGAATAAGTTGGTGCTTATAATGAATGAAAAGAAAGTTGAATGAGAAATTTCTTGTCTTATATTTTATGGCGGAGAGCTTTAAAAATTTTTTGTGAAATAGAATAATTAAAATATTGAGAGTTGCAGTTTATTTAGAGATTTCAGTAGCCCAAAAATTACATATTCAATTTGCAATCTTTTCTGAAAATTCAGCAAGTTAGATTTTATGACACCAAGAAACCATAACAAAAGCCCAAAATTAAAATATAATGAGACAAAATTAAGAAATATCATTCAAAATTATAATGCGCGCAAATTTTAGTTGATATTTTCTATTATCCCCGCATTTCCTTTCCTTTTCATGCTAGAAGGAAGGATTGCGCAATTTTTAGATTCAATTCAGTAATATGATTATATATAAAATAAATTTAATATTTTATACTCACAAGAATAAATGTTCAGAAAAATATTACTAATAAAATATTTTTAATATAGACTGAAGAGCCAAAAACACTGGTACAGGCGTGCATATGCAAATAACGGAGATATGCAACCAATCATCGTAACCCTATGCGGCCGGCAACGCCTATATAAGACAACAGATATCTGGCAAATGTATTAGATTGGTTCCTGCTGCTGCAATGGCGTGTTTTCAAGATTTAAGTGATTTTGAACGTGGCGTTATAGTCGGCGCACGAGAGATGGGACATAGCATCTCCGAAGTAGCGATGAAATTTGGATTTTCGCGTACGACCATTTCACGAGGGTACCGTGAATATCGCGTATCCGGTAAAATATCAAATTTCCGCCATCGGTGCGGCTGGAAAAAAGACCTTGAAAAAACTGGACCATTGACGTCAGACGCGAATCCTTAAACGAGACAGACGTACAATACTTCCTCAAATTGCCGCGGATTTCAATGATGGGGCATCTACAAGTGTCAGCGTGCGAACTGTTCAACGGACCGTCATTAATATAGGCTCTCAGAGCCGAAGTCCCACTCGTGTACCGTTGTTGACTGCACTGCAGAAAGCTTTACTGCTCTCCTGGGTCCGACAACACTACCATTGGACTGTTGATGACTGGAAACACGTTACCTGGTCTGACGAGTCTCGTTTCCAATTGTATCGGATGGATGCACGTGTACGAGTATGGAGACAACATCATTAATCCATAGACCCTGTTTGTCAACAGGGGGCTATTCAATCTGGTGGAGCCTCTGTGATGGTATGGGACGTGTGCAGTTGGCGTGATATGGGACCCCTGATACGTATAGAGAAGACTCTGACAGGTGACAGGTACTTAAACATCCTTTCCGATCACCTACACTCATTCATGTCATTGTGCATTCCGACGGATTGGGACAATTCCAGCAGGACACTGCGACACCCCACGCGCCGAGAGTTGCTACCAAGTGGCTCCAGAAACACTCTTCTGACTTTAGACACTTCCATTGGCCACCTACATTCCCAGAGATGAATATTATTGAAGATATCCGGGATGCCTTGCTACATGCTGTTGAGAAGAGATCTCCACCACCTCGCACTCCTATGTATTTGTTGACTGCCCTGCAGGATTCATGGTGTGAATTTCCTCCAGGATACCTTCAGACACCAATCGAGTCCATACCACTTCGTTTTGCGTCACTCCTGTGTGCTCATGGGGGTCCGACACGATATTAAGAAGGTGTACCAGCTTTTTTGGCTCCTCAGTGTAGAAAAAAAATATGACATACTGTTTACACTACTTTTTAGTACACTTATTATTAATACAGTATACATTAGTAGTACTGTTTACACAAAATTACACTATTGGTGTTATTATATTACACTATTAGTGAACTATTTAAACTATATTTTATACTCATAAGAATAAAAGTACAGAACAATATCACTAATAAAAATATTTTTAATATTGTAAAATAATATGGCATACTGTTTCACTATTTGCTCTTATCAGTGAATTAATTATATCATTCAAAATTTCTTATTAATTTTCTCAGATTTTTGTGCTTTATTGTTGGGCTGTTAGATATTCTAAAGTTTTCTCTTGTATTTTTTAAAATCACTTCATAAAATTTTTATAAGGATTCGTGATGTCTTGTATTTCCGAAAGATGTAGCCAGTAACGAGAAAATGATTTTTGAGATTTTAATGTGGGATTATAATCTGAAACAAATCAGATAATGTATTTCTAGACTTTGGCTGTCAATTTTTTTAAATATCGATACGACTGAATTATGTTTGGCACTCAATTGTTGCAAAGTTTTTAATGTTTATTTCGAACATCGAATTTTGCTGCATGAATAGCTAAAAGATTTATGAAGAATTTTAATTTATTCTGTTCAGTTTTGTCAGCCGAATATTAATGTTAATTTGAATGTTATATGCTTAAAATGTAGTCAACTTCCGTTATAATTTCAAAAGCTGGCGCGTGGGAAAATGCATATTGCACTAATCAACTAAGAATATTTACATTTTCCAATGTAAATTTTAAAATAGCTAGAATATTAGTTCATTATATTTAGAACCCATTCTGAAGCTACACGAGAGCACTTTTGGAACGATACTTGGAATTTCCATCGTAAATTTTAAAATATCTAGAATATTAGTACATTATGTTTAGAACCCGTTCTGAAGCTACACGAGAGTACTTTTGGAACGATTCTTGGAAACTTTTAACCACAAACAAACGACGAGGTTAATTTAGTTTAGTCATATTAACGTCCCGTTTAGAAGCAACACGGGGGCTATTTTGGTTCGTACCTCGTAATCTTGAACCGCGATCAGATGACGCGGAAGACACGAATACCTGAGCTGACACCTCCCTCTCCAAAATTCCTCTCCACACCAGTGGGCAAACGAAGAAGAAGCCATCTGATTCGGATATCGGCGCTACAAACTTCTACGCCACAACACCGTCATGACTCCAATGCTCGGTGACTAATTTAACGTTAACCGGCCCACATGAACAGCGGATCGTCGTCGATACAATCGATCCTCTGAAGGTTCGGATTCAACGATCACATCATCATCCCCACACATAGAATAATAACCAATACTTTATGAAACAAAATTGTAATATTTTCTTTTCTCTTTTTTATATCATGGAAATTCAACATACATATTAATTATCATCTCAAATTATTTAAGAATGGAAAACAATTTGATTGAACTGAGTAGTGTAGCACATGAATTTGAATTTACGATTCTCCAAAAATCGACTTTTTTGCAATAATAACTAATTATTTTTGTATTCAGAAGCTTTTTGTCGAATTCATTCAATTCGGAGTTTTTAAATTATCATTTCAATTATGATTAACGATTATTATATTTAATTTTATAAATTCCGATTCGAATTTTAATTTGAAACATTTATAATTTCCCTTTATTAAAAGAAGTTCCCGTTCAGAATTTCAGAAATGATTTATCCTCCAAATTCATTTGATACAAACAGGAAATTTACTTCAAATTGGTTTTACTTCTTATTATAAAGAGCGCGGCACATTAATAATGATATCTATCCATTTTACAGCTATGTTACAGTTTCGTTTCCAAACCCCCGAAATGACGTAGAGCATTAACTCCTAATTAAATATGATTTCATAATACCTGAGTAGAATTTCCATACAGACGAATTCACGAAAATCCTTACAAATTATAAAACTGCATTAAACTTATATTATAAGGGTTTGTTAATTTTTTAACACCAAATGCAAGAAAACTCCTCAGTAGATGTATAAGTTAATAGATCAACTAAGATAATAGAAGTGCTTACCATTGGGACTCGGCCTGTTTATTATATTGGTAAAATTCTGTCTGATATCCAATATACCTTTTGTGAAGAAAACTATCCGTTAGCTCAAAAATTCAGCATAAATAGCTAAAATAGTTGCCAAACACTGTGTGAAATGCGCAGGAAAAACACTTTGAAAAAACATGAAAAATACAGTTTGAAAATTTGCCAAAAGATGTTTGGGAAGTCCAAGAGAATCTATAATGCTCCACCATTTGGCAATCGTTCAATAAAATATTGGATTAGAGTTTCTGGCACTAACTTCTTGTTTTAATTTACATTTTAAAAATATAAACCACAATTATGGAGATTTATATCATGTAGTTCATACACTTTTTCATTTCCCTTTACAAATGAGAATGATATCTATCAAAATTGAGTTAGTTTTCAATTATAAGTTTTTGACAAAGAATAGGAACGATACCCTCAACTAAAAAAATTACTTCTTGTCAATATGTATCACACTAACCATTCAAAAATTTAAATTATTGGCTATTATCATCTCCAGTAGCCACGAAATTAGCGAGGCACAAAATATGATAATAAATTTGATTTTTCATCCAACGTCGTGGGAGACAAAAGATATAGTACATTCCTTGTTACTCAGAAAAACAAATAAATAAGCAGAAAAGTAACCTGCAGAGCAAAATCACTGTCTCCTTGTTTAAAATATTTTATCTCTTCCTGTTTTGGAAAAAATCACAGGGTTGCGGTTCGGAGACATAAAATCTACTGTGTTTTGGGATATAGTTCCGGTTAATATATCGTCAGTCAAACATTTTGTTATTAATGTGAACTTAGATTTTGGAGAGTTTCTACTATTTGAGAAGTTAAATCAATAAAATGAGTTCTTTGTCGGGGCCTTTTTGATAGCGTGTTATCTTTAGCTTTAATCTATGATATTTTAGCTTAAATCTATGATATTTTAGCTTTAATCTATGAGCTTTTAGCTTTAATCTTTTTTCCAATTTCCATTATGCTTTTCTTATAGTTTATATATTTGACTCTATTGAAACATTACATTAACATCTCGTTTTCGAAGTTCATAAGGGTTTATTTCAGAATGCACTTCGAAGTCTTGATCCATGTAGTTGAAGATGACATGTGAGCCCTCACCAACCACAACAGCATAAAGACGTTTGACCCCGAAGACAGATTCAATGTTCAACTGGCTCACACATTGCGGAACTTCAGTGGAACCCGCTCTCAAATCCCCGATCTCATTATCCCTAAACTTGGACTATCCGAGGTGAACACAGCCCATTTCTGTACGTTTGGTTATGATGCATAACATTCTTAGCTGCTGAAATTTAATCATTTATTTTTAAGCTATTCTTAATTCTCTATTAATTTGGATCTATATAAACGAGTAAATAAGAAGCAAAACTTAGAACTATCTATTAAATTGGATATAAATTAAATGAGTAAAAAAGAAGCAAAAGCAGCTTTTTATATAAAGTCATGAATTAGTATCTTCAATCGTTTTAAATCGAGTAACTTCTTTTAATCTTCTTCTTTATGCGAATCTTTCTAGGTCTTAAGTGGGTTTTTTCTATGTTCTTTACATTTAATCTCTGACTAAGACTTTGCATGTGTCGCAAGTAAAAATAATACTTACCAAATAGTTCATCTACATTTGGAACAACTATATCACAGAAAAATATGTTTTTTCTTTCCGGAATTCAGTTAACAACACATTAATAGACTTTTATTTGTGATTCTCTAAATGGGTAAGTTTTTCGAAAATGATACAAAGAAAGGATTTACGCATCTGTTAACGGGGTTGGCGTGTTGTTCTATTTATCGATTCTTCTTTTGAATAAGATCTGTTTACACGTGCCGCCATCTAGGAAGGTCACCCTCGGTGCGTTTCCATAGTAACCGAGGCCCTCGGAATCAAGATCTGCAGGATGCGAGACATTCAGCCGGCTACCCCTTTAAATTCTTTTTCGCAGCAGAAAGCTAAACAGTGCAACCTCATTGCTCCAAAAATAGATTAACTGTCTTCGTAATCAAGTTCGCAGTAAATCTAAAATGCAATGCGGTAAATTGATCTGTTTATAAGAGAGTGATTTATTTTTCTTTACACAAGTTATTGGATTTTCATTCAATATCTGAAATCCATACAATTAAAACTGTAACATATTAAAACGGTAATTCAAATACAGCTGCTGGAACTCAAGGACTGGATATTCTGTAAAATTTAATTTTTATGTAATATTTGAATTCTACACCATTAAAAATGTGGCTTTCTATTTAAATTAAATTTCTTGTAATACATAATATCGGTTACCATAATCTGGGCTTACTTTGCACCGATTTTCATTACTTCAGAAAGAATTTCGTGATTAGTCGCATGCATTCTTTAGAAAAACCATTTTTCTGACTTTTTGTCTCGTTGAGTGATTACTGGAAAAACATTCTGCGTTAAAATTTGGTCATACAGAAAGTTAATAATAATTTTTTTCTCCAAGTTTGAGGAAAAAGTTACCTCATTGGTGGGGATGCTTTAAACTGGTTATTTTTTTTCAGCATATTTAAACAGCAAATTCCCTGTGGTTCAATGTTAGACATATTAATTGAAAACATAGGTGGAAATGTACATGGAAAACAAATTGTATATATAAACCTGATTATAATAATCAATTATGCACCATTGTGTCCGATTCAAATCAGGATGGTGCTTAAGAAGCCCTTTTATCCAGTTATTACAGGGTATGTTATTAATATATATATATATATATATTACAACAACATCTTTCTTAGTAAGGTAGGCATCTATTATCATTTTAAAGTCTAAACTTGTGACAGGAAAACAGAAGTCATTCACCTGGATTATGCAAGCTTCAACGGTCTTTTTCTCATCATTGGAGAAACACCAAGAGCATTTTAGGTTTTCCTACATGAAGTTGTTTTCTTTTGTAACAAGTTTTTTCTTCGTGTATACCAAAAACGGATTCTGCTTCTCTAAGAATACACTCACCTTGTGAAAAAGTTTCTAGGGTTTTTGGAGAGTGATCCATGTACTTATGAGACCATAATTTCCTTTCACATACCCTCGGCATATCTGCAGCAAATATAAACATTGTTGTCTTTATTACTTAATATTAAAGATAACAAAAATAAATTAAAAGACAAAATAGGGTTATTTTGTACCGCAAATTTCCATGGTGCAAAAAAAACCCTCTTTTTCGGTGCAATATTACCCCATATCAGGAAGAAATTAATTACAACTTAACTAAGGAGTATAATTGACACTCACATACACACAGAGTAACATAATGAAACTTATATATTTATAGTTTTTTACAATGAAATGCAATTGCTCTCAGAAATGTTGTATTTTCTTCACCATATACAGGTTTTTCAACACTACAATTTTCATTGAAAAGCTGACTTAATGTTTTCTTCCTTCTGTAACCTCCTGAATGATTGTTATATAAGTTTAGGCAATGAGCCTACGCAATGTTGTCTACAAATGAGAAAAATTCATTTTCAAATCAATATTCATATTCAGTGCCCTATACTTAAATTATCAGCATAAATGGCATTGAGTGCAAAGTCGTTACCACTAGTGCAAAGTAAACCTGAATTACGGCAGTTGAAACTCGATGAACCTAAATTCTGTTGTGTTATGAAATACGTTTTTACACCCAAATCAACGGTAGAATAATATTATAATAAATTTAGTTTTTAGATGAGTTTGCTATTAAATTTTATCTACTTTTCTTTCTTATTTAGACATCAAAAATCAAGAAAGGAACATGAATTTTTAATCAAGAGCCTATAAAATATTTCGTGCATATTTCGAAATTTTAAGCTGCAAGCACTCATCTATAGTGGTCCTCCTCACTTTATATTTATCATTATTCTCAATTTAATGAATTAGCAGAGGTTACTGGATGTTTTCTATTCGGCAATAAGCCTCTATATTTTCTGTACTTGTTTAATGCAATTTCCAGTAGCGCAAAATGTTCATTCACTATAATATATGGTGACAGTAATGTGGAGAATCTTATGTATTGTATTGTGAAAACTAAGCAATATTTAAAAAATATTACACTGTTTGGTTATGCTACGAGAACATCATAATAAACGAATATATGCCATTTAGAAAATTTTCTATTTTCGTTATAATTGTTTTCATCTTTTTAAAATGGTATTATAGTAACATAATTTTATAATGTTGAATTATATAATGGTGTTATATAATGTTGTTAAATGTTAATAATTATAAAATAATTAAATAAAATATGATAAAATGAAATATTTTAATAACTATATAATGAATTATATAATGGTATTATAGTATATTATAGTGACCACATTACTTTCATTATAATACTTATTGACAGCAATGTGGATAATCATATGTATTGTATTGTGCAAACTACGCAATATATTAAAAACTTTGCATTGTTTGGTTGTGCTACGAAAACATCATAATAAGTGAATATATACCAAGTAGAGAATTTTCTATTTTCGTAATAATTGCTTTCATCAATTTTTAATGGTATTGATTTTCGGAAACGCTGACAGATATTCCCTAGAAAGAATTTCTACCTTTCTGTTAAGTTAGCTTAATTGAAAAGTATATATTATTGCATTTGGTTTATCAAATTTCGAATAATGAAATTTTATGATGAAATTTAATTAATTCTATTAATTTTACTTTTCAGCAGTATTTGTAAAGTTTATAGTGATGGAAATATGGTTTAGTTTCACATGTTTCATTTATTTATTTCTCATTTTTCATTTACTTGTTTGATCATTTCTCATGCAGATTAATATTTTGATGAACATTTGTCTTTAATAGCTATTTATCTTTAATTGACATTTATAATTATGAAAGAACCAATTTATACAAATGTAGTAATATATGACACAAGTTTTTTAAATTTCTATAATATGCAACACTTGTTAAAATATATATACTAGGTGATGGATTATACATATTCTTATAATACTTAAAACTACACCTGTGATATTTTAAAATGAAATTTTTTCTTTGATTAATTAATGCTACAAAATCTTGTGAATAAATATATAAATTTAATATAAATGTCAATTTATTGTAAAGAAGGCAAATTTTAATAAATTTTAAGCATTTGTGGTAGTGAATGATCATGCTTAAATACTATTTAATATCACTGTATATTTTTTCCAACAAATGTTAAGAAACCATTTAGAAATGGGACTCGAAATTAGCAATATTTATAATGACTAGAGCATAATGATCATATAGAATTCCAAAAATAGATAAGCACTCTTTTATTAGTTAATCATATTTGAAAAGATCTCTATTAGGGATAGATACAAGAGGAATCGTATTATAGCATTTTCGAGTTAAATCCACATCAAAATATTTACAATAAAATGGCTGAAATTGACAAAGTATTTGATCAATAATTTCTAAGTACTGCAAAGCTTTTTCAGGAAGATTAATTAATTTAGTTCAAAAAATTATTCTCTTATAATGAAGGGGGAAATTTCTCCATTAAACAAAGTTAGTTAAACTACGTAACTAATATGTTCTATAACACAAAGCGCATTTTCTTATAGTTTCTTCACAATGTTTGTTTTATTGAAATAAAAAAATAGAGAGTATGAAGATAGACATTACCTTTGAAATCGCAAGATGAAAATAAAATGATATACTTGGCTTCAAAACGTCCGATAGAGTTTTCTGACCTGTGGCGCCATCCTTTATCATGATCGCAATTTACAACTTCTGTTGTTTAATTGCTTAAATTTCATCACCAACTTAAAATTATAACTTTCACTACTTTTTGTGGCAAATTTGTTCTAAATACATCACAACGTATTAGAAAAATATTTAAAAAATATTTCAACATTCTTTTTTATGATGATTATTATTTTTTAAAAAAATAGTGTCTTCTATATAGAAGGTATTTAGATATACATTATAGTAAATTACAAATTAAAATTTATTTATAAATAAATTTCATAATAATACTAAATATAATATTATTTTAAAACCTAGAAGCATTTTAGTTAAGGTGGTGGAAATTTTGAAAACTGTTATTCGATATCTCCCACAGGCGGTGCCAGGACTAATAATAAGAAAATTAAAATACTATGTTACACAGTATACTTTTCCTAAGAGTGGGGCATGGCACCTTTTGTTTTCTCTACCAATATGTAGTCTGTGTTTCGGCAATGATTAATTGCTAAAAAATTTCGAATTTATTGCAATTTACCAAGAAAAAGTCTTGATATTTCTTAAAAATACTTTGATATATATATGATCATTGCACCAATGAACCTGTGAGGAACTTTCGCGAATTCATCCTCCCACAAAGAATGATTTAGTCTTTTGTAAGGTTGTTGAAATTAAATTCTCAATGAAATGCTTACACAAATCTACAAGGACAATTCATTGATACAAGCGCATTTGCAATTTACAATATCTCTTAGAAGGGGACAGTCGCCGAATTTGGACCGGTATCATAACTTCAATTCTATCAAATATTTGGGCCGTAAAATATGCAAATTATGTTGTGACGATGTAAATGGAGTGTATGAAATCCTTTTAAAGAGAAAACGCTACATGGCTGCAGTCAGAGAACAAGTGTTTAGATTTAGGCATCATCAATCAATTATACAAAAGACGAAATGTCATTCTGATACGGCAAATGCAATACGATTAGATACGACAAAAGACAAAATGCCATTACGCTGTTTTAAATTAAGTAGGAAAGTATGTTGCTATATCCTCAGACAGGAAATTTCTTTAGCTGCAATTTACTATAATCATTTTATGAAAATAATTTAAAATTAAGGTTAAGGGAATTTTGGCGTGAAAACATCTTTCCGCTCATTACAGTGATAGTCGGTCGAACTTTCTTGTCTGACAAAATACCGTCAGATTTGAATAGCTAATAACTACGAGACTAATAATGCGAAAAGAATGGTTGCCCCACAACGGATAGATCATATCTCTAAGAGTTTGTTACATAGTATTTGTTTTGCCTGTGACGTCATCGTACCAGTGTGGGCGCATGCGCGTGATTGTTATGAATCAGCTTTATGTAAAGTTATATATAAGTGTAGCGTGAAAACGCGTTTAGCTAGAAGGTTGATTCTGGTGTCATTTTAAAGAGCTGGAGGAGTATTACTAGGATCCAAAGTGAGACGATAAAAAATATTCATCAGAATATAAGTAAAAATCAGTATTAAATTGAAAATTTCAAACTCCGCATGTTTTTTTATTATAACATGAAGAGTTTTCTCTCGAATTGTACGAAACTTACAGAATACTTGACAATTCGTAAAAGAAACATTGTATTAAAATTTGAATATTACGTAAAACATTATTTACAAGAAATGCTCATACGCGAAATGTAGTTCTATATACTGTCAACAGATGGCTCCATCAAAAGCTACTCTAAATTAAACATAAGGAAGGCGCAGTTCGGGTTCGCGCCTTAGATTTTTCGTGAAAACGTTGGGATAAAATCATAAGACAAGCATTTCGTATTAATATATAAATTAATTATCAATCTCTTTAATATGATATTTACACAGAGTAGTATAATGATTACAGAATAGATAAATCACAAGCTACCACAGACCCTTGCTACATGCGATAAACTTGTGGATATAAACAAAACTTGTAAACCGAACTGCGCCTTTTTTGTGTTTTGTTGTTGCTGCTATTGTCCAAAGGTTACCTAGATTGGACTATTCACAATAAGCCTAAATTGGACCTTTCAAATCAATGGGATTATTATCTTAAACCACAGTAATAACTCACAAAGCAGTTTATCGACACTAGTAGTCCTCATAAATTGGAATTGGAATAAGTGGAGGCAAAAAAACTATAAAGGGACACTAAAGCCATCAAATGTTGTATCGAAAACTATAGATATTTAGGATACTTAGCATTTACATCATTTGTGCGGGGGAAAAAAGAGAAAAGCAAGTAATACAGTGCCTAAAATGGCGTATTTGGGTCCATGCATTGTGTGCTAGTATGAATTTGAGAATCAAAATTTTTTTTTCCTTTAATTGTGTTTAAATAAAATGGTAGTGCAATCTGGGTGTCCAATCTAGTTAACAAATTTCTTTGATTGGATAGATAACATATTTTTTAAGCTGCTTTTTTCCTAACTTAAAATGCATTTTATAGAAAGTTAATTACACTGTTTTGAAGATAAATAAACTTCAAAAATATTTTATTATTTGTTTTTCATTGAGAGATTCCTTCCCCATCACTATACTTAAAAAACTGTCCTGGTAGTCTAAATTCGATAACTCTCCCCTATATAAAATTTAATGTCAGAATTTCATAAATCAACTTGAATTTTTTGTTTGTTATTTTCGGTAATTAATATAAAAATATTGATATATTTTGAGCCTCCTGAAAAGGTTACGTAAGTTACATAATTTATATAGGTTAGCTCTGTAAAATGGAAAAAAAAGTGTGAAATTGCTGTCCATTCTTGATGGCTATAGTGACAAGTAGTAAGTATAGTGATATATATAAAATGACGGCTGAACCCTTTTCAGTAGGACAGTAGGTGAGCTTTGTGGAACCCAGTTTATCTATATATATAAAAGAGAAAAGATTATGTGTGTGCGTGTTTGTTCGTTTTTTTTGGTTCTTTATGCACCTGCACACCGTTGGACATACGACGACCAAATTTGACACAGTAATGGATTAGCCCAAGAAGGAGCTAACACAGTAAAAATTATTTTAAAATTCAAGATTTCTATTTATTTAATTAAATAACGAAAATTTAGCTATTTTAGACGTTTTTCACCAATAACTTCTGAAATACTTACGGTGCGAACATTATTTTTACATCACCTTAAAGAGCAAAACATTATCTTTTTAATGATAATAATTTAATTGTTGTACAATTTTTTCTCTAACTGTCCGTAATTAACGTTTCAAAATTCATTTTAAACTGAAATTGCAACAATTCTTTTATTGTTATAAAATAAAATTCAAACTAATTTATTGTTTCATCAAATCCTTTATTAACATGTTTCTACCACTGTTAAAGCTAAGAAACTATTGCTGTTTTTGGTCAAGGTAGAATTCTAATTTCCGCT
>BGPR01000058.1:1964819-1975738 GCA_013235015.1 Araneus ventricosus
CATAGGTTTTAAGTGAATGTGAAATTATGTGGTGAAATCTAGAAGTTGGTACACAATCCTTTAACGACGCCAAGTCGCCAAAGATAATACAAGCAATAAGGTAAAGACATCAAGGTCTTGTTTCCACGATTTGGCACCGTTTGAAGAGTGTATGCAAACTTCTAGATTTCAACGAATTTATTCTGTTAAAGGAAGAATGACTTTGGGCTTAACATATGTATGCTTGATCTGCATTGAAATGCGCAACGTACATTTACAGACACTGTTTTCATTAGGCAATGGCGCCAATGGATCCTTTGAAATTCCACGACTAGACAACAAAAAAAAAGGGACGGCTAAATGTAGAGGAATATGATTTGATTTGTTGAATGATGTTCATGCTAAAGCAATCATTTTTGTGGGTATTTGAAATCTAAATTAAACACGAAACGATCCAATTAGCAAATCAACCAGCGCAAATAGAATCACAACTATTTTATTCTATTCTTAATGAAGGAAGGATGAATATTTCCATTTCTCGTTTTAACAATAAAGAGTTGCTTTTGACAAAGAAACAAAAGAAAATGTTACGATTAGTGTAGATGTAGTATTTGTAGTATAAGCATTTCAGGAATTCATTTTTTATTAAATTGTTTCGGCGAAATTTTACACAAAAATACTTATATTGACTTTTTTTCAAAATTAATTATTCCCCTGTAAGAAATTTGCTTCAAATTGGAGATAATTCACTTCTGCAATACATACCACACGCAGTATTGTATAGATTGTAATATTGAAACCTAAAGTTAGTTTATTTCTTTTTCCACAGTTGCATTAAATTTGTCATCGAAAGGTCGCGCATTTTTCTGTTGGGCATCCTTAATGAAAAGCCAAACATTTGATTTTGTTATTTCGAAATCTTTTGCCAAAATCAAGAGCATTAAATTTTAGATCCCAGTCTTGAAAAGGCACCTTTCTTCTCAAGAGAAGAAAAGATCTTAGTGCTGATCCTTTTCCAAATACGATGACAGTAGCCAATGTGGATGCTTATATGCAGAACAGATAGGAAAGATACAGATCTGTATGCTTGATCTGTATTTATAGGCACCACATGTATTATTCATGGGCACTGTTTTAATTAGGCAATGGAGATAATGAGTCCTTTGAAATTGCAACGACTAGGAAACAAAGAAAAACGCAACGGCTAAATGTAAAGGAATATGATTTGATTTGTTGAATGGTTTTCAAGCTGATGAAAAATTGTTTTGTGGGGATTCGAAATCTAAATTGAAAACAAAACAACATGACATGATATATATATATATATGTATAACGCTTTTTCCCATGTTATCTTGTGAACACGATAACTGGACTGGTTTTATTGCTCTCTTGCGCATGCGTCACCTGAAAACGAGAGATTAAGCACGCAGTTCGTGCGGCATTTCAAATGTGTACCGGACAAAATTTTTTTAACTTAAAAAAACATCAGCGGCTTCGCTTTCAGCATAGCAGGAAACTAGTAGCTTCGCTTTTTGATTGAATGTTAGGAATCTATGTTTTTTTTAAAATTCCGAATATTAGAATTTCCGCACGCAATGCCTGCGGCATTTCAATCGTGTTCCGGGCAATTTTTCTTAACTTAAAAAAACATCGCTTTCAGCATAGCGTAATAATCGTAGCGTTGCTTATTCGTTGAGAAACTCAACACACAGAATAACATACACGGTACTGAACCGATATTGCATCCGAAGAATTACAAATGAAGTTTTATTCAAATTCGAATTTATCGACCAATTGCATCGAAGAGTTAAACAAAACATTCCAATCGAAACGGCGCAATATAGCCTGATAAGCAAAACACCGATGAAAAGATCAATTTGTGAGCATGCGCGCTTGTCACTCGTTAAAAACATCTAGACGTATCCAAAACAAATGTTCTGTCATCTCCGTTCTTGGCGGCAAAGAGTTGGCGATCCTAAGAGGAACGAAGTAAGTCGGTACCGTACACTCCACATTAACCCAAATCAAAACAACTAATTATTTAAATCATAAATATAGACGCTGTGAGTCCAGCAAAATGGTCGCTCCTTCCCAGCCATTAACAACAACGAGATCTTCGAACATCTATTGGAATTATTTCCTTATTGGTGTCGCCAGATTTCTCTTAGCCGATACTTCTTCGCCTTCGACATTAGAAAGCAACGATATCCATATTTCGCAACAAAATGGTCCTCCCTCAAAAGGCACCCTAAACCTTCAGATGAAAGATATTCAGTTAATTTTGTCAATTTATATCAATGTGAGATATTTAAATTTCAGCCATCCTCTCCCTGGATACTTTTTATTATTTTTAATTATCTTTTTTTAAAACCTTTTTATATAAGTTTTTATTTTCATTTATTTTTTTTCACTGAAAACTATCTGAAATTAATGTTTTTCTCATTAATGGTTCGTATGCAAAGTAGAAGTACACGGCTCAGGGACTCTGCTTGCTTTATATAATCCTACTAGCCGCCTTCGGCGACCATCTTGTTCGCAGGGAATATGATTCAATTGAATCTTGCATCATTTTATAGTCATGGTTCTCTTTACAAAGTAATTTTAAAACTTCAGATTGTGGTAAATAATTAGCCCATGTTCTATTAGTGACCTTGGACCTCTTCTGTTCAGTCTATACATAAATGTTTCTAATGTCAAATAACTGACGATGTCAAGTAACCTCCAATTCCATGTTGTCGGCACTATCTTCACTTTCTTATTCATCGAAGGAACAGCTTCGATATACGACATCACTGGCGATATTTTGCTATTTTGGCGACTTTTTTATTGCGTAAACAAACATGGTGTCGGTTGTGTTGCCTAAACAAAACAAAAAGCGCCAAAATAACAAAATATCGCCAGTGATGCCGTATATCGAAGCTGTACCAATTTTATTAGTTGTTTTAGCTCTTAGATGATTCTGGTTACTGTTTTGCATCTAAAAGTTCTTTACGTTTGGAAGTCATAATTACAGGCAATGCAGTCTTTTTAAAGAAAAACTATCCTCTAAAATAACTTTACAACTGCAAGTAAAATGGAAGATGAAAATATTTATGTCTGAAGAGAAAGGAAGAAAACGAATCTAATCAGATATGTCAGGAAATCATCTTTCGAAAACTACATCTGAAAACTGCTAAGTAATCTAGACGACCAAGGTGAAGCAAGAATTTCTGAAACAGCGCTGGGCATCATACATGACATCCTAAAAAACCTTTTCACGGATTTTTGGCGGCGGGATAGAACTGAGGACCTTTGGATTACGAGCCGAAAATCCTAACCACTAGACAAAAAGAATTCCCAATGTCCGGAGGCGGATATTGGCTAACATACATCAGAGTAAGATGGCGTAGCACGGTGCGCCACAGATTCATCACCAGACGCTATGCAATTGGAGTCCAACAAGCAGACGTTGACTTTTTTTGGAAATCCAGGAAGCTGCGGGAGCAGTTCTAAAGGGTAAAGTGGCCAAACATGCAATAAGTGAAGGACAGAAAGCAACGCTAATGTACAACGATATGCGACGCCGAACATAATGCTGTTGCTCAGAAGCCTAAAGTTTCCATTGTAAATTAATTCAATTTGAAGTTTCCTTATTTATTTCTACCTTTCATAGATTTTTCCTTTAAAATAACGAGTTTTTTCATATAGAAAAAGTTTTTGCTGTTGAATGAAATTAAAAAATTTGCATATATTAAAAGAATAAAATATAATTTTTTTGGCCTCTCCTTGATAATTTTCCTCTTTTATGAATAAATAATTTGGCTACAATTTTTGTCGTGTTCATGTATTGCAAATAACTCATATACTTTGTCATCAATCTGACAGTTTATAGTTCTATATGTGTCTATCATATGCATTTTTGCATTTGTTCCTTTTGTTGTACTTGGTAAAAAGTCAAAATATTTTCTTCTCTTGAGAAACATTTTTAAGCTATGATCTAGAAGCTTGTTAACTTGAATTTTTCAAAAATTTGGCAACCCAAATAACCAAAATTGGGCAATTTAATGCAATGTTTGAAAAAGGTGGCCAGCTAACATCTAGGTCTACAACCTCTTCATTATTGTGTATGGTTCGCTTTGAAAAACTAAAACAACTCCAATTTGTTGCAAATTACTTATCAGAACATAATTAATTTTGAAAAAAAATTCCATGCAAGTGTTTCTTGTGTAAAATTCTGCGAAAACATTTTCATTATTTTCAACCAAGAATGCAACGATAAAATCAGAGTGACATTGTTTAGTATCTTATTGATCAAAACTGTGTCTAAAAAATGTTATTCTATGGTTAATTTCCTTTTTTATTCATGTAAATTCAATTACAAGATAGTTTCTTCTTGAAATGGTATTATAGAAAATTAATTATTTAGCCACGACTAGCAAAAGTAATCTACGCGTGAACAAAAAGTATTATTTCATAGGAAAGAAACCCACAGCTTTTCATAAGATACCGATCAAGAAACAGCAGATTGCAGCCTTTATTATAGTTAAAATATAGCTATCTTTTAAGAAATATTTAATAAATCAGTAATAATTCAATTCCTACGTCATATAAGAATACAGTGCACGTATATATATTTTCGATACTGTTATGCCGTTTAATATCGACCAAAAATCATGCTACGAGATCTAATTTAAACCACGAACGCGAGAAGTCATTTGAACTGACATAATTTTTTTCCTAGTTGTAAATTTTTTAAAGCATTACAGCTCTTAGATTATCCTGGTCATTTCTTTTTATCAAAAACTTCATTATATCTGAAACTATAATTATAATCAATACGGTCTATTTAAAGCAAAATGTTTTCTAAAATAGCTTAACAACCGAAAGTGAAATGGAAGATGAAAGTATTTATGTCCGTAGAGAAAGGAAGAAACGGAATCAAATCAACTTAGCTAGGGAAGCTTCTTTCGAAAACTACATCAGAAAACTCCTTCATAATCTGGACGGCCATGGTGGAGCTAGCATTTCTGAAAAGGCACTGGAGATCATTGATGACGTGCTAAAAAACTTTATAACGGATTTATCATCAGAAGCTAAGCAATTGATGATGGCGTCCAAGAAGCGGACTTTGACTGCGTGGGACATCCAGAAAGCTGTGGGAGTAGTTTTAAAGGGTGAAGTGGCCAAACATGCCATAAGTGAAGGAGTGAAAGCAGTGACTATGTACAGTGACATTACACGCCAAACGTAATAGAGTTCTTCAGAAGCCTATAGTTTCCGTCGTAAATGAGTTTATTTATTCCCTCTTTCATTGTCTTTTTTTCTTTTAAAATAGCAATTTTTTGAAATAGAAAATTTATTTTGTTGTGACATTTAATTAAATGTGTTTTATGCATGTTTAAAAGATTTTCATTTATGATTGCTGGTACCTTTCTCGATTATGTTCCTGTTCTTCTAAAAAAGATATATTTGAAATTATGAATTAGTAAATTTCTGAATTGGCTATACTTTTTTCGGCAACTGTATTTACCAAATAACTCATATATTTTGTTGTCATTCTGACTGAATATCTTTCCTATCTGTTCTGCATATAAGCATCCACATTGGCTACTGTCATCGTACTTGGAAACGAATAAGCACTAAGATCTTTTTTTCTCTTAAGAAGAAAGATGCTTTTTCAAGACTGGAATCTAAAATTTAGTGCTCTTGATTTTGTCAACATTTTCGAAATAACGAAGCCAAATGTTTGGTTTTTCATTAAGGATGTCCGACGGAAAAATAGCGATCTTTTGATAACAAATTTAATGTAACTGTGGAAAAAGGAATCAACTAACATTAAGTTTCAGTATTACAACCTATTAAGTATTGCGTGTAGTATGTATTGCAAAATTGAATTATCTCCAATTTGAAGCAAATTTCTTACACGGGAATAATTAATTTTGAAAAAAAGTCAACATAAGTATTTTTGTGTAAAATTACGCGGAAACAATTTAATAAAAAATGAATTCCTGAAATGCTTCTATTGCAAATACTACACCTACAGCTACACTGCTCGTAATATTGCTTTCTTCATTTCTCAAAAGCAACTCTTCATTGTTACAAAGAGAAAGGGGAATGTTCCTTCCTTCCTTCCTTCATTAATTATAGAAAAAAATAGTTGTGATCCTCTTTGGGCTGGTTGAGTTGCTAATTGTATCGTTCTATGTTCAATTTAAATTTCAAATCCCCACAAAAATGATTGTTTTAGCATGAAAATCATTCAACAAATCAAATAATATTCCTCTACATCTAAGTGTTACGATTTCTTTGTTGTCTAGTCTTTGCAATTTCAAAGGATCCATTGGCGTCATTGCCTAATGAAAACAGTGCCTGTAAATTTACGTTGCGCATTTAAATGCAGATGAAGCTTGCAGACGTGTAGCCCAAAGTCTTTCTTCCTGTTACAAAATAGTTGGTTGAAATATAGATGTTTGTACACACTCTTAAAACAGTGCCAAATCTTCATTGCAAGACCTTGACTCATGCACCTCATTGATTGTATTACCTTTGGCGATTTCGGGTCGTTTTAGGAGTGTGTACCAACTTCTAAATCTCAACCTAATAATTTCACATTCACTTAAAAGCTGTGATTCTAAAAGGCTTTGTCTGTTGAGAACAAAATTTAGTTCATGCGCTTAAAACGGCGCCAAGTTGTCAAAGCAAGACCCCTTGCCCGCTGCATCTCATTGCTTGCATTAGATTCAGCGACTTGGCGCCGTTTTAAGAGTGTATACCAACTTTCAGATTTCAACTGGTTTCTTAAGTTTTTAATTCTTCTGGTTTATATCAAATATTGTTGATCAATTATGAATCATGATCAGAATAAATTCAATTATTGAAAGCATCTGTAGCATTAATCACCTGCGACTTCATACTTAAAATAGTCAACAAATACGATAACTCAACAATATAACGAAATAATTAGATGAAACTGGTACTGAACTCTCACACTGAAATTGTGGATATATATTATAGGTTAGTGCAAATTTTTGTTTAATTTTTGTAAGAGAAATAATCTAATGGGACTTTAAGTATAAATTTTATTTTTTTCTAGTGTACTAAGAAACTACACAAAAACAGGCTTACTTAAAAATTTTCTTTAACGTGAATGCGTTGTCAATCGCGTTGAATTTACGAAGTTATTCATTTTATAATAATTATAAAAAGTTATTATTTTGTATATGTTTTATTACTGAATTTATCTATCTGCGCGTTGTTACTCAGTATATCTCGGTCAAGGCTAGGTTTCTGAATCTACACGTTGTTACTCAAAGCCAAAAGAATTATAGCAGTGAAACTTGAATCAATTCGAATCTAACGGGAAAATAATAAAAATTCAATTTATCCAAACAATCTAATTAAGAAAAACTACTTGTAAGCATGAATAAAGCAATAGAAAACTATTTATTTTCGATTTTTAACAGCTTTAATAAGTGCAAGCGTGTTTACGCTTTATCCAGACTACTTACAAAATGCATACATTTTTGTTTGTGTTATTGTAATTATAATTTTAAATAATAATTACGGGGAAAACAACAATGTAATCGAACTGAATTAAATGAAAAGAAAATCTTTTTGAATTTAAGAAGATGTAAAGTTTGTTTTTCTTGATTCAGGTTCTTGATGAATCTAGACTTTATTGCAGGAAAGCACTAAGAAATAATCACCGGAAAAGCACATTTTCTGGTGCTTTGAAGAGATTTATTTATTAACGCTTAAAACCATCGAATATATTAACCAGCCTGCATGTTGCTTGACTAAATGCATGTAACAGCAATTGCAAGGACAGCACTTCTGAGATCGATGATTCTGTAGTATCTAGCTCTAGAGCTTTTAAACTTCGAATAATCGTTGGTTACTTTAGTTTAGCAATATATTGGCTTCCATAGCCAGTGATTGTTAATTTGCTACTTTAGTCGATAAGTTAATAATGTCACGTCTTCGCTTGAGCACGTAATGAATTTTGAAACATTTTTTTTTCTATTTTTAATTTGCGTTTATTTTTGAATATAACTATGTAAATGATGATTGATTTGTTTGTGATTGGCTTGCTTTTGAAATTGTAAATGAAATCACTAAAATTTTGTAGTGTTGATTAACGATTCTCTCTGTGATAGCCGTCTACTCTTATTATAAAATTTAATTAATTAGTAACATACATTAATGCATATATTAGTTAACTAACGCCTTCGGCTATCAGCTCATTCGCCTGGAATATAATTCAATTGGATCTCATCTGCCTAATTTGTAATTCAGGATTCTTTGGCAGTCAGTCAGAAAATAGACTTACTTCCAACCCATGGAAATCGCGGGATAAGCAGTCAAAGGGTTAACAAAGTAATTTTAAACTTCAAATTGTGATAGGTATTCTCTTGGTAACCTCCCACCTGTTCTGTTTATTTTCTACATGAACGTCCCTAATGGAATTAAGTAACTTTTCGTGCCATTTAACGTTGAATCCAACTTCCCTTTCTTGTTTCTCATTCACAATATGCATCTGATTTCATCATTAAAATGGTGCGGAGCATTTTAATCCCAGCATCATGCTAGTTGGATGCTGATAAAAAGAATTAAAACATAGCAAACATAGTCATTCAGCCTACTGGATATATTCCCTAATATACTTAATATCTAAGAGGATTGTAAAGTATCCCAGGGTTACAAGCTACAAAGAAAAATTGATGAAATAATAAATTAAAATAAAATGCCCTAGAATATTACCTTAGTTTTCGACAATGGAAGGTTAACACACAATTAAATATTTGTTTAAACAAACCCTAATAGCACAAAATACTGTATAATATGGTTACGATACCTTCACGATATTGTACAACATTCAGAATATCGAACAACGTCGTGGAGATATCGTACAATATCTTGTGCTAATAGGAAAGAAAATTGTTTGAACTTCGTTAAAATAATAAAAATTATTGTTTTAAATTATGCTTAAAAATATTTTAAAAATTTAATCAAAAACGCAATTATATATTTGCTTAAATTTTGAAAAAGGTTTGAATTTCATTGCAACAATAAAAAGTATTGTTGTAAATTACGCCTAAAATTTTTTTAAAAAAATTATTAAAATTAGAAAAAAGACTGTACGGCAACTTAATTGATCGGATTGTAAAAATAATTTTTGGAATTGTCAGATGATGTGAAAAAGATTTTTGTGCTCTTGTCAAAGAAAGAAGCCAAAATTTTACTTAATTTTCAGTTAATTCAAATTTTAATTGAAATTTTAAAATTTCAGAAAAATAAACTAACTCCGATAAACTAACTTACCCTCCAAAGAGGAGTTTCCCAAACTTTTTTGTGTCATGCCCCACCTAAGCCTTTCTAAAATTCTCATGCCCCCTATGTTATATATACTTAATTTTTAATATTCAAAAATTGAATTGAAAAGTCACCATACGGTTATATGGGTTTGCGTTCGGAGAAGGTATCAGGATAAATTTTCGTAATTTCAAAAACGGTGCGGAAATGAAAAACTTGTTCTTAAAATTTTTTGTAAATTATTAATATAGTAAAAACTAAAAAAATGCGCAATTTTGATCTAACAATTTATAAACACTAGTTAAATAAAAGTAGATAGTTGCTTTATGGAAGGAGGCAGAATTCTTTTTCGAATTGCCTCCCTTAACAATCTTATTGCCTCCTGTGGAACGTGGACCCCATGTTGGGAAACAATGCTTCAAAGTATGTTTGTGACAAATTTCGTAGCTCTAGATCTAGAGGTCTGCACTGTTCAGCGGCAACACAGACACACGCACACATCCTCCTTTATTATTACTAGATTTATAGCAACATGCCTAAAAAAATCTGGAAAAGAAATGAGAAACGTGCGAATTCATTTTTAAATTGTCTGATGCAGGCACACTTAAGTTGCAAACATTTATGATTCAATTTAAATCATAAAATACGGTCAATTTTCTTTCGGATCTATTGAACCGGCGTTAGAATCTTCAGAATAGGTTAACTTCCATTATATCAACGCTGTATCTTAGCATAATAGCAAAAATCAACAATTATATATTTTTATACTTCAAATTTATGCTCTTATTCTTATAAAAATTGTTTGCCCTTTTAATATATTAATTTGTGTTCGGGTGTTTTATCATTTAAAAATTCCAAAAGATTAAGAACCCAGTGATTTAATTGTTGAAGACTTTGCTACTAATTTTTCTGCATTTTATTTTATTTTGTGACACTTTAAAATTGATGGAGACAAATAATGAACCTGCATTGAGAGTTAGGTTATTTAAAGTTCTGTATGACACTTTTGAAAGAATATAATTTGAAGAAAATTATTTGAAAAATAAAATCTTTTATATTAAGGAAATATTGATAAATCCTTGAATTGAGATGTTAACGATGATTCTAGAACTAAAGCAAACGATTAGACAATCAATTTATTGGCGAAAACAAAGCGGGGAAAAAGAATAAAATTCAGTTCAATATTACTGTTCAAAGTTTCAAGTTTAAGAAATCAATTGTTGAAAACCCTCAACATCTTGTTTATCTTGAGACAAAAGAGATTCAGCTGCTGCAATGCCTATATCCTTCTGACTTTTAACGATAATCAATTGAATTTTTATACAGTTGCTCTATATCACTCCCAAATAATGAAGAAAATTATACTATGTTTCGCACATAGAAGTTAAATATTATTTAACAAATACTTTTCTCGAAAGTTCCAAGCATTTATTTCAAATTTTCAAATTTTAATAGAATCTTCAATAACATATCAGTCGTATTCAGTAAGTGTCGTATAATTTGCGATTGAAAAAAATTGATGCAGAAATTTTGGGATTTTTTTAAGAAAACCTTTATATTCTCTTGAATATGCATGCTATTTTCACCAAATATATGTAAGCATTTGCAAACAGCAAATAAAACTATTGATGAAAGCTGCAAATTATTGG
>BGPR01000058.1:1979991-2005945 GCA_013235015.1 Araneus ventricosus
TAGCGTACGGCATTCTAAATTTGCTACAGCGAGAGATTGCCATACGCAATGGCTACCGATCAGCAGAAGCTGATGCGCGTTTTCTCGTTTCCTTTTTTAGTTTTTCTTCAATTTCTCGAGAACTATTCAGTTTTCTAATTACATTTTATAAAGAAATTAAAAACCATAAAATTCCCTAGAAATACCTATTTTATTTTTACTAGCTTTAATAGTTTCTCAAATAATGGCTCTCAAAAACGGGGGATGTCCATTTATTTACGACCACCTACACTGCCGTAACGGCCCGTTAATTATCTGAAAAAAACTTCTTAAAATGCTCTCATTAAAATTTGAAAAAAACATAGTTGTAGCATTAAAAGTTTTTATAAATTTTTGAAATGGGTCCAATAATTTATAAACACCCTTTCTAATTAAAGATATTAGATTAAAAGAGCTGTCCAGATACTCCAACTTCATATTTTGCCTTTTTGGACATTAAATTTTCTACCACCTCTCTTTCTGTTACACTTCTTTCACATTTTTATTTTTAAAACTTCTTTCATCAAAAAATTTCAGTGTTAGGAACTGTTTTATTCTTATTAAACAAAATAATTCGGCCAAAATTTCCTCCACTAGTGAATTTCCGCTTTCATTCATATAAATGCAATTGATAGTTTCTTCTTTAATTGACAATTTGGGAAACTCTATTCCTTAACCATAACCGGTGAAAGCAAACTGCACATAAATATAAAATGGTTATTATTCATATAAAAAACACTTCTTTTTAGAAGATATTAAATCACAGAATAAAACATTTGGTAAAGTCAAAATGATTGCAGCTATTATGAAATATTTTTAAAATTTAATAACATCAACTTTCATTACTACGATTTATATGATCAAAGCGCATATATATACAGATTTTATATCGTGCCATACTCTTTACCTGCCGACTGTAATTACAGAAACGAGATCTATGATTTCAATCACGATCAAGAGAAATAATTTGAATTTTATTATTTGTTTTCAGCTCTTAAACGATTCCAGTTACTCCTTTGCATATTTAAGTCTTTACAGTCTTTTTAAAGAAAAAGTATTCTCTAAAATAACTTTATAGCATCAAGTAAAATGGGAGATGAAAATATTTATGTCCGAAGAGAAAGAAAGAAAAGGAATCAAATCAGGTATGTAAGGAACGCATCTTTCGACAACTACATCAGAAAAGTGCTTAGTAATGTATACGGCCAAGGTGGAGCTAGCATTTCTGAAACAGCACTGAAAATCACAGATAACATCCTAAAAAACTTTTTCACGGATTTATCATCAGAAGCTAAGCAATTGATGGTGGCGTCCCAGAAACGGACATTGACTGATTGGGATATCCAGCAAGCAGTGGCTGTAATTCTGAAGGGTGAAGTGGCAAAACATGCAATAAGTGAAGGACAGAAGGCAGTGCTAATGTACAGCGATATGAGACGCCGAACATAATGCTGTTGCTCAGAAGCCTCAAGTTTCCATTGTAAATTGATTCAACTTAAGGACTGCTTATTTATTTCCACCCTTCATAGTTTTCTCCTTAAAAATAACGTGTTTTCCATACGTTAAAATTTCTGCTGTTAAATGAAATTAAAAGTTTTGAGTATAGAAAGAAAATAACACATAAGTTTTGGCTTCCCTTGTTAATTTTCCTCTTTTACGAATAAATAATTTGGCGATAATTTTTGTTGTGTTCATGTTGTATAATAACTCATATATTTTACAATCTTCTAATAATTTTTATATCTACATATATTTTATTTCTATATCTGTTTAGACATACACTCCCTTATTGGTTACAATTATTGTACTTGGAAAAGTCCCAAAATATTTTCGTCTCTTGAGAAACATTTCTAAGCTAAATCTAGAATTTGGTGCTCTTAACTTTTTCAAAAATTTGGCAATCAAATGAAATGTTTGACTTTAAGGATACTTATTGATATAGTAGTGATTTTTTTTGTTGCGCAATTTAATGCAATGTTGCAAAAAGAAGCCAGCTAACTTATAGGTATGCTACCTTTTCATTATTGAGTGTGGTTTACGCAGCAAAATTGAATCGATCCAGTTTGTTGCAAATTACTTATAATAGAAAAATTAATTTAAAAAATTCTGTGTAAGTATTTCTTATTTAAAATTCTGCGGAAACAGTTCCATCAATTACGAATTTTTGATTTTGTCCCATTGGAAAACTGTTTGCAATTATAAGTGCTAAAATTTGTTAATTATTATATAGCATTTCTAATTTTCAGCTCAAAACGGATGTTTTACTTTTTTTTTCCTGTGAGAAAATATCATTGAAGTACCAAATGATGGATTTTCAGAACGGAACTTTGAATTCTGTTTTGTGATCAGATGGCGAGAATCACATCTAAGCTTCTCCACTTCTCTGCACATTGACGATAGAATAAAAATTAGTAGATTTAGCTTCATATCCTTTTAATGTTTGAGAAGGTAATCCTGTTAAAGTTAAGTTTGAGGTGTGGAGCCGTTTCTCCACACTTTACATCGTCAACTTTTTGACGCCAAGAGGAAGACGGTTTAGCTCAGTGACGTTCAAATTAGTGTCTGGGCGCTCGTCATTAAAGTGGAGTTCTGCGCTTCGAAGCTTCGTCTTTACTGGTCAGCAATGCGCTAATTTAATAGAATTTGCATAATATGTCGTTTGTAATTTAGGTTTTTTAGTTTTTACAGTTTCGTTCGTGTATTTTTAAAAAAGAAGGTAGATTCCTAACATTCAATGAAGAAGCGAAGTTACTAGTTTCCGGCTTTGATAAAGCGAAGTCGCTGATGTTTTTTAAGTAAAAGAAATTTGCCCGGTTCGCGTACGCAAGACAATAATAAAATGTTCACTGCTCACCCAAAACAAATGTCCTTATATCGCCAAACCATCTTGCCCTTGGCGACAAAAAGTTGGCGATGCAAAGCAAAGAGAAATGGCTCCGTACCTTAAACTTTTGACGGTAATCCGAACATAATTAAACGGTTGAAATCTATAAGTTGGTACGCACTCTTAAAACGCAGCCAAAGCAAGACGTTGATAGCTGCAATTCATAGACGCCAAGTCGCCAAAGCTAAATGCAGGTAATACTTGCATTAGCTTTGGCGACTTGGCGCCATTTTAAGAGTGTGTACCAACCTAGATTTCAACTAATTAAACATTTAAAGACAGACTTCCAAATGAATTTATTTCATGCCACTTTTTTTCACATATAATATCTATTTAGTCTTCATTTCGTACGACTAGTTCTTTTATAAATAACGACCTAGAAACCTCATATAAAAGCAGTGAGAATTGAAAGAGGATGTCCACTTTTCCCTTAGCAGCCATTAAACTTCGATGCGCTGGTAACTTTAAGTCGTTGCATATATTTATTTATTGCCCAATCACTTTTGTTGACGCCACAAACTCTCTTCCCAAAACAACTTTTTTTTTCGCTTATGATAAAGAGAAAAGTTTATAACTCTTCTAAGGTATTTGCAGATAGGAAGAGAAAAAGATAAGGATTTAAGTTGTTGTGACAGAAGCCAATTTGATATTGACATTCAATAAGTATCTTGTCTGATGCTAATTAATTTCCTAAATTTAAAATGTATCAATATTTAGATATCGTACTTAACAAGAAACATCAACTCTATCAATTTTTTGAAATTTGATAGAGGAAGAGAAAACCGAATTTTTTTTTAATACGAAGAACGAATGTTTTTGTATTTAATACATGTCTGGTAGGAACAGTTGGTCTCGTGTTTATATCAGATATTAGAAATATTCATATATATCCGTTATTGGATGCGAAAAATTCGGTTTATTTTTCCTTTTTTCTGCATTAATGATTCCTTTTGCAATGTGAAGAGAAAAACGAAGAGAGTTCATTTGTGCCTTTCTAGCACTCATTCTGACTCTGACAAAGAAGCTGCTGATATGGGTTGCTGCCCTCAGCAAATGAAAATTTCAGCTCAACGCGCTTTTAAAAAAATAAATCATATTTTTGACCTTTCCTCAACAACTACCTACGAAATGATTCAAGATTTATTTTAAAATACAAAAACGAACAAAATTAACTCTGAAAAAGCAAAAAGCTCCAAGCAAATAAAAAATACATCTTTTTTTCAAAAACGAAAAGAAAAATTGAATAAAGTACTTCCTTAGATGAATCGTAAAATTCACTTCATCAGAAATAACTAATTAATACTTGTTTGAATACGTATTTTGTACTTCCAGATTTGAAACTCCTTTGGAACGGCCACCACTCTGAGTGGCCAATTTTCCTTGGATCAAAGAATGGCCGCTTTATATAAGTTTCACTGTATTTAAAATTACAATTTACAATACCTCTTTGTGTTCAATATTGGATGTCAGCATTTGAAGTGAAGTCTCCCCTTCTTTCCATTGAGAGTTCTTTTAATCTGCATGATTTCTGATATCTAGCAAAAGAAATAATATAAACTAACCGCCTTCGGAGACCAACTTTTCGCCTTCTGTCTATGCTTGCAACTTATCGAAATAAATTTTCAAATTGGCTATAGTAGAGTCTGAGGGACTCTACCAAAGATTTATTTTTCGATTTCTCTCAAAAATGGAGGGTTTTGGGTGGCAGGTGACCCAAGATGACATATCTAGGGGTCATTAATAAAAATTGTGAAAATCGGTAGAGTGATTGGGGCTGGAGGACTGTCTGAAGGTTATACAGCGGAATTGTGCTTTCTCGATTTCTCTAGAAATGGAGGGGGAAGGCGACCATTGATGACATATTTAGAATAGGGTGTATCACGGGAAACGATTTTTTGAAATTCAAAATTCTAAGTCGATAAAAAGTTGTCACTACGGTCACATATGAAAAATTTTTTAGTCAAATTGAAAAATATTTAGGTCTGCCGGATTGGGTCTAAAGTTTGGAATTTTTTGTCAAAAACGTGCATATTTAATTTTTTTTTAAAATATGAAAACAAAAATTTGATTTATATTTAAGTACATATATGAGAAGTTTAGTATGTTAGTTAACTGTAAAAAATATATCTGACATGTAAAATTTAGGTCTCTCGGAATCTACATGAAAACCTTAATTTTTCTGCCAAGTACTCAATTTTTGCAATTTTTATGCCATCCTTTAAGTTAATAACAATTTATTTATAGTCTATACAGCAGTAAAGCTTTATGAAATAGGTAAATATCATTAGGTAAAATGGCGAATGCCGTAAAATCCCGCTACCGAACTCGGGTCAACCGAAACCCGGGTTATCCGAAATGCTTCAGAAATCGCAAATCCAGAAAACTTGTACAGCACAGAAATAATCGCGAAGGCGAGACTTTTTTGCAACGATATCCCCATTTTTTCTGTTAAGCTTTTCTAAGTAGGTAAATGATTAATTTTAGAATGCTAAAATTAATATTAATGGGTATTAAGAATATTAAATACGATATTGTTTACCTATTCCTATCTGTAGCACTGCGCTCGAACTCGCCGGTGCGAATATTGCTCCCAACGTAGGGTTAACTTTGATAAAGAATATAAGTGTAACCTACAAAGAGAGTTAGGTAGATTCCTTATAGGAAGTCTGCCTATTGCAATGGTTCTAATGACACGACTTCCGGAAAATTTATGCAGATCTTCACCGACCATGACCCCTAGAACCCAAAACCACACTTCGTTCAAAAGTTTATATATATATATATATATATTATATCTCTAATATAATGATATATACATATTCTATCCTGTTTTAGTCGTTTATATATAGTCATGCTTTATAGTTAGGGTTAGTATAGACTTTTCTTTTCAATTTTCATTTTTTTAGGGTAAGTTACCCTGTCTGTTTTTCAACAATATTAGCTGGGATGGGTTTGTACAAGTGGTACCCTGGCTAAGCTGTCACAAGCCAAGCTTCTTCTATTTTGGTTGTTGAAAACTCCCACTTGCTTGGATTGCCTATTCATTATTTTAATAACAGCAGTGTTCTTCACTTTGTTGACATACAATGTTTAAACTTGATTTTTTGTTTGTAGGTAGCCATTAGTAATTTCAATTTATTAGAATTTATTTAAGTGATGTATAGTTCAAATATGACTATTTGATGGGATTTAATTCTTGTTTATTTCTGTATATGTTTTGTATACTGGTTTATTTGGTTTAAATTATATATATATATATATATATATATATGTATGTATGTATAACGCATTTTCCCATGTTATCTTGTGACCAAGATAACTGGAGTAATTTTGATGTAAATTTAACCAGCATGAGATATGTTGTAAGGATATGGAAAATCTCGGTCTAGTTCGTAGATGGGCTATCCAGCTCAAAGGGGGTGTAAATAGTGGGGGGGTGGAAATATTCATTTTCCCATAATTACTTTACAGTTGAAAATAGAAAGAAAATTCAAATTACACGAATTATAGCCTTATCATAACGAACAATTTTTGCTTTTAAACTTTTTCGATAGCTACAGTTGCTTAGAAGTTGTGCGCTCAAAAGTGATTTTCCCACCCTTCCCCTCCTCTCCCCCAACTTAAAGTACGTTTTAACCTATGCATGTTACCCCTTGTTGGAAAGCTCTCGTCATTCGCAGTCTCTTCCCCCCGCTTTCATTCTTGTATCTCCAATCCTTATGAGAATAGAAGGCGAAATGTTCTTTTCCTTATTATTAGTAGAGACGTATATATATATAAGGCTTTTGCCCATGTTATCTTGTGAACACGATAACTAGAGTAATTTTGATTAGATTTTAACCGGCGAGGGATATGTTGTAAGTTCGGTGAAAATAACTACCGAGTTTGTAGATGGGCTAACCAGCTAAACGGGGATGGAAATGGTGGGGGACTGAACATTTCATTTTCCAATAATTCCTTTATGATTGAAGATAGATTGAAAACTCTAAATAGGCGAATTATGGCCTCTTTCCCCAGCCCCCCCCCCCAATTTATCATTTCCCCATTACTCTGTTACGATTGAAGATGGAAAGAAACTTTCAATTAGGGGAATTATCACGTAATCATAACGAACAACTTTTACACTAAAAGTTTTTTGACAGCTACAATTGCTTAAAAGTTATGAGCTGAAAAGCGATGTTCAATTCCCCCCATAGCTCCGTTACGATTGCAGATAGAAAGAAAATTTCAATAAGAGGAATTATCACCTTATCATAACAAACTACTTTTATATTGAAAATTTTCTGACAGCAAGAATTGCTTGGAAGTTATGTGCTCCCATCAGCCGCATTCACTTCCACTTTTTGTACGGTAAACAAGCTGATATACCTGGCTTTGATCCGGATTAAAACGCTTTCATGTCTAATATTTTTAATGTAAAAACGACTATTGTATAATAATTATTACACAATTTCCTTTTCTGATCTGAAACATTTTTAATTAAAATGAGAATATCAATTGAAACAAACGATTTTTAAAAACAGCTGTTTTCTCCATAAATTATTATTTGTTTTATAGGTACTTCAAATTTCGTTAACAATTACTAAAGTAAGAGAAAGAAAGGTTTTAATGAATATTTTGAAACAATTAAATTGAATAGTAAATTATTCAGTAATTTAAAGCATGAAATTAAATCAAATCAATAGTTGGTCCTGATATAAATTGTTAATCGTCTACTTTTAAATTTTCTTTTAGCATTCGTCCAGAATTCTGCTAGTGTATTCTGGCAACAGTTCTTCGTATTATTTTTATTTTTCAACAATAAAGAATATTTGTACGAATTCAGTATAAAATTAATTTTGAAAAAATATTAAAATAAGAGAGACAAATTTATGGAAATGAAATTTCTGTCACTGAGAAGCTAATTTTTAAAAATTTAATATGGTGTAAAAATATTTTCGTGAGATAATGTTTTCCAAAGACATTTTGGAAAAACGCCTTGCTTAATTTTTATTTAACTGAAATTGTAAGTAAATTTTGGGCTTTGAAAAGTTCAGGTGAACTTTCTCTCGTCTTATATAAAAAGTGCGGAGAGTCTGGTTGAAATCAATCCAGTGGTTTAGGAGGAGATATGGAGCATACATACAGACACAATAACTTTTATTTAAATTAAGGTAATTATTAGATCATTACAAGATTAAGATTGTTGGCATATACTATGAGCCATAAAAAAGGTTTTAGTGAAGATATCGTCACAATTAACTAAATATTTAATTTTATTTAAGTAAATAGTTAATTTTAATTAACAAACAGTTATTTTTAATAGTTAATTTGCTAATTAGTTAATTTGACAGATTACTTTAATTTCATATTTAACTAAACATGGCTGCACCAAGATTTGTTTAATAAATTTAATATAAAATAGCCAAAAAAGATAGATATATAGGAGTTCCCTTTATCCTTTTTTTTATTGAAAAATATCTCATTAACTTTAAAAGTGTTTTGGGGTTTTCTGCCTGAGTATTTGCTTTTAACTGTCGATGTAGATTTAAATTTCCTGTTCAAAATGGCTGCATTGATATCCTATGCTTTAAACACAGGTGTTAAATTTGGAACTCACAATGTTTAATAATTTTTATTCTCTTATGTGTTAAGAATTTAGTGACTATTATCTCAGTAACCAGGGAGTTCTCTAAATGAGCCCATTCTAGTAATGTTTAAATGTTTCATGTCATGTGATTTTACCATATGACAAAGTAATGTTCGCACAATTATATGGTAACCTAGATTAAATAAACTAATTTAGAGTCGTTCTTCATTCGCGTCAAGTGTCAATTTCTTGCTACTGTTTCAGATAGGTTGGCTTAATGTTATCTAGGGGATATTTGCGCTGCTGGGATGTTTATTTCTTTATGATTCCTACGTATTGAATGATTATTGGGATTGTATGAATGTTGGGATATAAGAAAAAATTGACCAATTTACTGACCAATAAATCTACCATAAACTTTTGGAATGAAAAATGAAATGATAAAACCTTGATATAGTAAAAAATTAAATATCATGAAAACAGAATCACAGCGTAAAATTGCAATGTGTAGAAGCAATAAAGTCATTGGCTATGTCTGTATTGATCAATAAGTAATATTTCATTACTTCTGTTACATTAACATAAAGGAATCTACCTTTGCCTTCAAGCTTGCCGAAAAGGGACTTTTTTATCTACATATTATTTACATATTTCTTATTCAAAAAAACCTCTTGGTAAGCAACATTCCGTGTGAAGTATTTTTCGTTGTTTAACAATTTTACTTGTACTTCAGATGTCTTTGTGTAAATTTTAACGTTGCCGAACAATATTATCCAATTATATCATCACGATTGCACCAAATAACTAGATGCATTGTGGCATCCAAAGAATATAACGCGCATGATATACCACTGACGTAATTTACTACTTTCTATAAAAAACTGAAATTAATTTGAAATATATGATTAATATAATTTAAAATTTCTCGAGAAGTAGCGAGATAAATTTTATATCAATCAATATCAAATTTTATTTCACTATTTTAGAGCTATTAAATTTGAAATTAGAACGACAATTACTCTTTTAAATTTAAAATTACTGAAATTTAGGTCCTCTAACAATGAAATAGCGCTGTTTAACGTCTCACTGTTCTATGGCGCGAGTTTTATTTTTGGTGACGTCAGAGCGTTACCGTAGGATCTGGGTTATTATATTAGTAATTAGCAAATTTTATCACTTTTAATTGCAAGTAGTTTTCCAATGAGACAAAATAAAAAATTCGTAATTGGTGGAACTGTTTTCGCAGAATTTTACATAAGAAACACTTACATAGAATGTTTTAAATTAATTTTTCTGTTCTAAGTGATTTGCAACAAACTGGAGTCGATTCAATTTTGCTGTGTAAACCACACGCAGTAAGGAAGAGTTAGCATACATAGATGTTAGTTGGCTACCTTTTGCAACGTTGCATTAAATTGCGCAACAAAAAATTACCACTACGTCAATAAGCATCATTAAAATCAAGCATTTGGTAAAATTTAAGTTTAGGGCACGAAGCCAATCCTCTTCGCTTTGTATCGCCAACCTTTTGTCGCCAAGGGCAAGATGGTTTGGCGACGTGAGGACATTTGTTTTGGGTGAGCAGTGAACATTTTATTGTTCTCTTTCGTACACGAACCGGGCAAATTTCTTTTACTTAAAAAACATCAGCGGCTTGACTTTCAGTAAAGCCGGTACCTAGTAGCTTCTTTTCTTCATTGAATGTTAGGAATCTATGTTTTTTTAGATTCCAAACGCGAGAATTCACGCATGCGATGCCCGCGGCATCGCAAGTGGTTTCTGGGCAATTTTTTTTAACTTAAAAAACATCAGCTACTTCGCTTTAGCAAAGCCGGAAACTAGTAACTTCGTTTCTTCATTGAATGTTAGGAATCTACCTTCTTTTTAAAAAATACATGAACTAAACTGTTAAAATTAAAAACCCTAAATTCCAAGCGAAATATTATGCAAATTCTATTAAATCGGCCGCTAAAATTTTAATTAGCGCATAGCTGACCAATCAAGTCGAAGCTTCAAAGCGCAGCTTAAGCTCCAATTTAATGATGCGCGCGCCGGACACTAATTTGAACGTCGCTGCGCAACCAAAAAAATGTAAACACATCGCAAAACCGTCTTCTTCTTGGCGTCAAAAGGTTGGCGATACAAAGTGTGGAGAAACGGCTACGTACCCTAAACTTAACTTTAACCAAAATGTTTTTTTGCTTGATTATTTGGATTGCAAAATTTTTTAATAAGCCAAGAGCACAAATTCTAGAAATGTCCTCACATCGCCAAACCATCTTGCCCTCGGCGACAAAAAGTTGGCGATGCAAAGCGAAGAGGAATGGCTCCGTAACTTAAACTTAACTTTTAACGTAAAATGTATTAATTATTACAAAACACTAACATAACAAAAATTATAGCCAGGGCCGGCCGGAGGGTGGGGGGTGACCGCACTAGTCCCCGCGCAGCTATCTGATTTTGTCTCCTTATTTTTTTATTTTAATCCGAATATGCATACATACGGATTAAAATAAAAAATAAGAAGAAGAAGTACGAATATATCGTGCATGCGCGATATGTGCACATTTCAAATCGTCGGAAAGATAATTATGAAGCAGAAGGAAACCTTAAACTGTGCATTTTTTGTCATCGTCGAATCATGAACAAGACGAGTCAGTCCGAGAATCGCAGCTTCAACAAAGAGTTGAAAACGAAATATCGATATCAACGATCCTGGTAATCGGCCTGAAATTATAAATGATAAATTTAGAACGGCTATCATACAAAATGGTATGACATAAGTAAAAAAAGTACGATTTTCTGCATGATAAAAATAGCAGAAGTTTTACTGAAATTATTTAAGACAATGAAAGAATGAGGAACATCAAGAACGAAGATGGGATGGTTAATCTTCTCAAAATTCAAAGATGCCACATTGTGCCACTCTTTCAAAAAACACTTCTTTATGTTTAACCGGACTTCAACTTTGCGATTACAAAGTCTCGAAGGATCAGAATATCATTTATAAGCTATTTATAAATTGTTACAATTTAAAAGGAATTTCAAACTGGGAAGCACTATGACAGAGAACATGAAAAAATAACTAGAGAAACGAAACACACTGTGTAAAATGTGTTTGTGAATGAAAAGTGGCTTCAACTTTATATTTATCATAGTTTAATTTGGCATTCAGATGCTTTATATAAACCATGCGAAGGTAATTTCTTAGATCTCATAGAATTACTTGCAAGATTTCACCCAATCATGAAACATCATTTGGACCGTTGTGTGAAATCAGCATCGCATTCTTATTTATTTCATAGAATACAAGACGAACTGATTACTGCTTTGGCTAAAAAAGTTAGAAAGTAAATAATATATTTAAATAAAAAAAAAAGCTAAGTATTTTGCAATTTTATTAGATTGCTCTCCAAAGCCATCAAGATCAATATTATCTGTTATTTTAAGACATGTGAATGTGATGTGTGTATACAAGAACGATTTGTTTGTTTTTAAACAGTGTAACATCTGCCCCTGGACTCCAAACTCTGGGCAGACTAACCAAAGAACTTATAAGACATTACATTCTTTGGACTAACCTCCCCGCCCCCTGGCGGACGAGAGAACGGAGAAGAGACGTTGGATTGGGGAGAGAGACGGACGCTGGGAGATGGAAGCGAAATGGCGCCCTGCTATGTTTGAAGTTTTCTATAAAATGTTTCGCTCGGTTTGTTTTAAGTGATATGTGTTAAATGTCGTGTAATGTTTGTCATGTCTTCATGTGAGAATAAAATCCTGAAAAGACACATGGTGAAGTCATACTTCCCTACAACACATCACATCGGTAAAGGACTCGACAGGAAAAGGGTTAACAGTCAAAATTGAAAGCCTACCAGAAAAAGAGGAATGATATTTGGGGAATACTGTGTGGACAGTGGTACTATAACTAGGGTTACCATACGTCCAGATTTCAAGCTCAAGTCCGGACTAATGTCATGTCCGGATTTATGACAGTGAATGCGACGAGAAAAATTGGGTTGTAATAAAGAGCGTTTTCAGGAAAGCCAACGTCATTCCGCCAGTGAAAGAAAATTCATTGTTTACATCCATTGTTGAAAAAGTGGATGAGTCTCTTTATCCGTGCACCAGTTCAGACTGAAAATTAAAAGTTGTGGCGGTTTTGTTTTAATTCGGTTTTTCATTACAGGAATTTTGAATTGCCACACATTAATAAAAATCGTATATTCTTTGCATTCTGACGTCTTTAAATTTTCCCCCTGCAATTTCTATGCTAGTGCTATGAAAGAGGATCGTTGACAGTCAGCTTTTAGAACTTTATACTGACTTTGACTCAACACCCGAAGTGTCCGGATTTCAACCAAAAAATTATGGATAACCCTAACTATAACGGATCTAATATGAGAGATTTTACATAAAGGTTTGCAAAAAGCGCTTGTCTTGTAAAGAATTCCAAAGCACAGTATATGCTCCCGATAATGACATTTCAACGCGCACGGCGTTGCCCGTGGAATCAGGACTTCAACAAAATGAAAAAAAACCCGCTCATAATGGCATGAAAAAGTTCTGAAAGCAAAACAAAAGATACCCACTATTGATTTTTCCGCTTATTTTTCTTCGCGATAATGACATTTCAACTGTAGAAAAGCAACACAGAGTACGTTAATCCGAAAAAATATTATAAATTGCAACGTGAAAATGATTATTATACAGCAAGCAAAATATAAAATCGAATCCGAAAATAATAATCGAAGTCATTCAATTGAAGGTTATGACGTCACCCTGCCCCGTCAGCCAATGAAATTTCCCGTAACGTTCCGGAGAGGTGTCGCGGGAGGAAGCCTCGTTAGAGGAAAAATATATTTCAGCTGAACAGGCAGAAATTAAATAAGAAAAAACGGGAAAAGATATTTTAACCGTTCTTGTTTTAAATTCGACAGAACCGTTGCAGTTATAAGCTGAAAAAAATTGAAAATAATAGTGTTATTAGAACGTTGGATGCAGCAAATTTAAAAACGAAAATAAAACTTCGATTGCAAAACTGACTATTTTTTGAAAAATTCTCAAAATTCAATAAATTAAGTTAAAAATTCAAAACTAACTTCATTAAAACGGAAATCGTGTTCTCTTTTCAATGGTGCGTCTATTTTTTTTGTACAATTATTCAAAACCATTCTATTTAGAAATTAGTGAGAAAAATCGACCAAAACAACACAAAACAATAAATAAAAAATTTTCTAGATTAAATTTTAAACTTCCGGCTTCGAGGTGCATTGAGTCACCATTAAGACTACCTGTGTGCCAAATTTCAAGGCTGTAAGTGCGATAGATTCGTCTGGACATCGCACGCACGCACACAGGCACACACACAAACATTGCCTTTTATAAGTATAGATAAGTTTTGCAGATTGAAGCTTGCAACTTTGCATGTGAATAGATGAATGCAAGAAAAACATTTTACTTATTGGCATTTTTGCACTATGGGAGGCGTAAAAAAATTTAAATTTTTTAAAACTTTTTTTTATCAATCCCCTTAGAATTAAAAGTACTTCCAAACAAATTGCAGCCTTATTTGATGAAACTTTGTAATTGGATTTATATGTCTATGATCAATATTTAAGGAAATAAAAGCTTGTTCCTCTCTTTTGGGACACCCTGTAAAGAGCAGCTTATATAAAAATTTCAGTTGATTACCTTTAAAAGTGAGAAAGATATAGGCATTGCAGCAGCCTGAATCTCTTTTGTTCTCTAAAAGAAACAAGATTTTGATATTTTTTTCAACAAATTGATATTTCTTAATCTTGAATCTTTGAACAGTAATATTGAACTATGTGAAAGTTGAATATCCTGAATACCCATGTATAATTACAAATTAAATACTCAATTTAAATAATAATTCGTCGATTACTAATCGAAGATTCAAATTTAAAAAATATCAGTTCTTGTAAAATCCCTCACCATCTTATTTCTCTTAAATAACAAAAGAAATGTTCTTCTACTGCAATGCCTATATCTTTCTGAATCTTAACAGTAATCAACCCGGATTTTTATATAAGCTGTCCTATATATCTGGCTTCAAAATTATGAAAAAAAAAATATATTGTTTCCGCATTGCAGTTAAAAATTATTTACTACAAATACCCCTCGAATATTCCAAGCATTTACTTCAAATGGTAATGCAATGCTTCGCCAAATATTTCACGCATTCTGCAAGTATCGTATAATTTGATTGAAAACTCTGCATGTTATAAGCAAAAAGTATGCGGGAAAATTTGGATTTTTTAAGAAAATCTTTGCATCTTAAAGAAAAATACTTGCTAATTTCAAGAGAATGGTGTAAGCATTGCGCACAGCAAACGAAAGCAATAATGAAAGTTGCAAATTAATAACACCTTCCTGTGGAACAGAGTGATCCCAAATCATTTCCTTCTTCATCACCTTCTGATCAGCTCCCTGATTTCCTTCGTGACGGAATCTTCATTATAAAATGTGAGTTCCGAAGATTGTATTTCCCACAATTCTAAAGAACTGATTACGAACCATTATATTCATGCTAACTCTAAATTTTTCGCATCTTATGAATTATGCTTAAACTTTGGACACCAGTGGATTTGCTTCTATGTTCATATCAAGTACCTGCTGGATTTAATAAAGAATTATGCAACATTTTTCTCAATTCTTGTACTTGTTCATGATAATACGGTTATCCTTTGTAAATTTAAGTAGAAGTATGTAAAAGGTGTCTTGGCTAAAGCAATTTTTGTATAGATCTAAATATTAAGCTTCCTGTCCATTGAAATGAGACTTTGTTCTTTCTTGTTTCGTTTTCACTTACTAACACCTTAAGTCCTACCTAGGGGTACCACGAGTTTGTGGATGAGAAGCCACCGGATAAGTGAGCGGTTTTCATTCCTGGTCGTTGTACAATAATGGTGGTGTAGCTTGTTTGGCCCATCGCTGATGATACGTCGTACTCCCGTAATAGCGGAGCATAAGCTGCTGCTAATGGGGGGACTATTTTGAGTTCTACCGCAATACCTGTGTCTGCTGTCGCAGGTGATGGTCATTCAAGTTTAAAATGAATGCTGAATATCCAGGCATACTTATAAGTAAAATTCATAATGTAAACTGCAATTCGACGATTACTATTCGAAGATTCAAATTTAAAAAATATCCATTTGTGGAATATCCCTCATCGTTTTGTTTCTCTTAGAGGGAAGCAAAAATTCTGCTCACTGCAATGCTGATATATGTCTAAATCTTAATAATATTTTAATGGAATTTTTATATAAGTTGCCCTACATATCTAGATTTAAAGTTATGAAAGATAAATTACTCTATGCCTCCTGCAACCGCAGTAAAAAATTATTTACTACAACTACTCATATTTTCTCTGATATTCGAAGTTTTTATTCCAAATTTTTAAACAATGCTTCTCTAACATACTGTCATTTGTTTTTTTTATATTTCGTGCAATTTAATGGAAAACTCTGCATGTTATAAGAAAAATACATGCGGAAAAGTTTCGCTTTTTTTAAGAAAACCTTTATATCTTCCCACATCAAACTTATCATTCATGAAAGTTTAAAATCATCATAAGCATTTGTAAAACGACGTGAGTCGAAATAATTTTCGCCTTCATCCCTTTCTGCTGGCCCCCTAATTGCCCTCAGGACCGAATCTTCACTGGTTAATGATGAGTGAAATTGTGAGTTAAATTTTATTCTTTGCATGGTCGAAATTCAAGGGCAGTCAGGTTAGGCTTTCAGGAGAAATTCTAAAAGATGTGAAAGTCCGAAAGTAGCCGGATACTTTTGATCAGAAAATGTAATTTTTATAACTGTAATAATTATGAAGTAAGTAATTTGTCTAAAAACAAACGAACATTAGAAATTTGTCGTCTTAAAAGAAATAAACTTTCACAGAGGCAGTAAGTTCAACAGCAACAATAGTCCATTATGACCGTTTCTTTTCTTTCTTTTTTTTGGTTAGTGGAGTGCAATTCAAAATCTGTCCGTTTGAAAGGAGAAATAAATAGCACCAGAATCAAGGTACCCGGTTTTACCGCACTCTCCCCTATTCCGCAACCAAGATATTCTGCAACATTGATTGAAAACCACTGTATTCTAGTTTTATTAAGCAACACGTTAATACAAGGCTTTAAGTTAATTGGAAGATTATTGCTTGATGCTCAGGATAAAAATTTCTGGGAATCACCCAAAATATATCACGCATTTGAACATATGAGCTGCTATTAATATGAAATCATTTTTAAATTATTAAATTAAGCTTTTATATCAATTTAAATTATTGACATAAAAGCTATTAAATAAGTTTTTAAATATTACAAGTTAAGTTTTTCTAAAAAGTCATTTAAAAAATTTATGTTTCTGCAAATTTTTTTTTCTGAAGTAAAGGTTCAATGGTTTTACTTACCGGCTTTGTTGTATTAATTACTTATGCTTCATATAAACTTGCATGTTCATGAATCTGTGTTCAATTGATGTAAAAATGTTCACCTTATTAACATATGCATATAAATGAAAAAAATTAAATTTTAATGATTAAGTGATTAAAAATATTAATTAGTAATGCATAATATTTAGTTCAAAAGTAATTTAATTAACTATAAATGAGCTTGTTTAAATATCATTACAATATCTTAACTAATACCATCGATTTAGAAAATGATTTGTCGGGCTTGTCGCTTTTTGATTTTGTCGGGACTATGGCTGTAGGGATTTCGGTTGTCCGGTTCAGAAAAGAAAATGTAGATAACTTTTGAAAAAATTACTTGAAAAGCGTATCCAAAATATTCTTTGATGTTGATTATGCAAACCTGCTTTTAAATCCGTTTTCATTATTTTTTTTATCACAACTGTTTCCCTATATTTTCGTGTTTTTTCATACAAAATGCATTTTATGGCAATACAATTTTATAAGCTAAAATCATTTTTAGAAAAATTCCACTAGTTAAACGAACATGCTAATCTTGAATATTTCTGCTGGTACGCTAAAAGAAAATTCAGAAAAAAACGCAATTTTTGAAAAAGGTGCTGATTCTAAATGTTCTGCTGGCGAGAACTATTTTTCAATTGTTTTGGATGTTTCCATATTCAAGCAGATATTTTATAATCGAAAAAAGAGATGGTGTCTAGAAGTATTAAACACTAAACTGAGTGGCTTCTGGATACAAAACTGTGTGATGATTTAATATAATGCCGAAAATTGAAAAGCTCTGGGCACTATTTTGAACACAAAACATCAGTATGATCTTCCAAACTGCCAGACGTGCGTTTCATAACATGTTTGAAATCTCAGACACAGCGATCTTATATTGTGGCGCCATCCCGTATCTCGATCTTAACTTAACCGTCAACAACATCAAATTATTCTAATGTATATAAGTGACAAATATATTTCGGAAGCGCAAGGTTTCTGGAGAATATCAAATAAAATATAAAATAAGTTTTATATAAATTTTAACATTTTTTTTTACTCTTCGATATATATATATATCATTGCATAGGATATCTAGGTGTAACACTGAATGCAAATACTTTTCCGGAAAAGTAATAATAAAAAACTTTTATTGAAAATATAAATTTAAAAATCTAAGATATATAAGAATGCATACAGGAATTTTTTATGGAGTGAGAAAAACACCATTCTGAGGTACATGTTACAATAAAGAGATCCGAAAGGCATTTTCAGTCTCAATTAAGAGACTTCTCAATTCTAATAAGAGCATGACAAAAATCCTACTAATGCCTACCGAGCAGTGGCGAATCCAGGGGAGAGGCTATTGGGCTGCAGCCCCCCCCCAAAGCTAAACCAAAATTCTTGATTTAATTTAAAATCACTACAACTATTTGATCTTAATTTTCATTTTAAAAGAAGTAATAAAATCGTGACAACATTGCTTTCTGACTCGACAGGCTCGAAAATTTTCCTACTTTTCTAGTCATTCCACTTGCATTTGTAGCGTTGGCGCGGTCGAAAACATTTTTTGGTGATCTATTTCATTGTATTTTTTATGAAATTATCGAAAGTATTGTAGTGTTCTTTATTATTCTTATTGTCAGGAGAGGAAAGCCTGTAAAGTTAAAGTGTTTTGGTTTATAAAAGCCAT
Organism: Araneus ventricosus; assembly: GCA_013235015.1. Classification (NCBI taxonomy): domain Eukaryota; kingdom Metazoa; phylum Arthropoda; class Arachnida; order Araneae; family Araneidae; genus Araneus; species Araneus ventricosus. The sequence goes on from BGPR01000058.1 coordinate 1,998,595, forward strand.
GAGGTTTGACATTCATCACTACGAAACAAAATTATTATGACCTCAGCCCCCCCCCCCCGACCCGAATCCTGGATTCGCCACTGCTACCGAGTAACACAAAAAGTTGCATAATATTTTTGAAATGTAGTTTAATATTCTGATTTATGTACAATATTGTAAATTATTCTCGTGGAACTTGGATAAGGAATGTATATGAAATATTAAAATAAAATAAGCATTTAATACTTACTCTAGGCATTCTATAGAATTCCTGAATTTCATTCAATGAGAACGGCGAGGTCTCTAATTTAACCCTTTATTTCCCGGCCGAATCTTCTTTCCCCAACCCTTTATTTCCAGGATTTTATCCTTACAACTTGAATCTTCGAACAGTAGCATTGAATTTAAGAAGGTTGAATATTCTGAATACTCATGTATACTTCTAAATTAAATACATAATTTAAATTACATTTCGATGATAACTTTTCGAAGATTCAGATTTTAAGAAATTCAGTTTGTACATGAACCCTCATTGTTTTGTTTCTCTTAGAGAACAAAAGCAATTCAGCTCTTGCAATGCTGATATCTTTCTGAATACTAACAGTACAGAACTGGAATTTTTATATAAGCTGTCCTGTATATCTGGCTTCGAAATTATTATGAAAAATTATGAAAAAAATATATTCCTTTTCCGCGCTACAGTTAAAAATTATTTACTAGAAATACTCCTAGAATATTACAAGCATTTACTTAAAATTTTAATGCAATGCTTCTCTGCATATTTTCACGCATTCTGCAAGTATCGTATAATTTGATTGAAAACTCTGTATGTTATAAGCAAAAATTATGCGGAAAATTTTGGGATTTTTTAAAGAAAACCTTTATATCTTTCGGAATATTCCTCCTATGTTTACGAAAATATATGCAAATATTATGTACATCAAACATAACCATTGATGAAAATTTCATCTCGTTACCAGCTTTCTGTGGAACGGGGTGAGCCGCAATCCCTTTTCGTCTTCGTCAATTTCTAGTTGGTCCCCTAAATGTCCTCGTGCCGGAATCTCTAGTATAAAATATGAGTTTCCACAATTCTATTTTACACGATTCTTCGCAACTGATTCTGTGCCGTTGTTTTCATATTATCTCTAATTTTTTCTCATTTTATGAAATGGTCCTTGATTTTGCACATCAGTGTATATCTCAACAGTATTTCAAAATCCTTTGAAAAATATGTCATATACTCCTCCGATGAAAAATATCTTCCTGCAAAATTTTATTATAAAAATTAATTAAGAAGTTTTTTTAATTTAAAACCCACACCGGTCCGGCCTACCCGAAATGGTGTGAGGCCTTCAGCAGACAGGTAGGGAAATATAAAAGCAATACAAAAATATCAATATGACATAACACACAAAATCATCACAAACGCACCACAGAGCGTTGCAAACATTGCAAAAAAAGAGACCACAACAAAATAAATAAAGTAATCTAAAACATACTCACAAGAGAAAAAAAGAAATTTAAAAGTACGCCACTGAATCGATATTAATTAAGAAGATGACAAGTGCCAAGCCTTCACGATTAATATAATAGGAATCACAAACTGCCGCTTCATAAAGCATTTTAAAAATATTTCATCAGAACGCTCAAGTGAATCTTAAATGCTAACTGCCATCACTTGTTCCTGAAATGAAAATATTAACTGAAAACCTTAGATCCCTAATAAAAACTAGAAGTTTTCGAATCTAAAATTGAAATTTGAATAAACATGCAAACGAAGAAAGTTATTACAATTAGAGAATTTGCACAATGAAAATGAAAAATACAAATCTAATAAAAACTTGACTACATTCAGATGAATTTAAAGCAGAAAGAATTAAAGAAATTTTTGGAAATAACCACTTAACTGGACGACATTAAAATAATTCTTTCTTTCAAATTTAAATTAGATTTGCATTCGGTACTATGTAACCGTATGCGAGAAGATTTTTCAATTAACAATAAAAAGTCTCGACTTCTGGATAAGAACTCTTCTCGGTCTAGTTTTCTCCATTAAAAAAGATACTTCGAGCAGTCACGATATATTTAATTAACAGACAGCCTGAAAAAAAGTAAGGGAAAATGCTTCGTTTGCAATTATGTGTTTCACCCGAGAATTTCTCCTGTTTTCGAGAAGATATTGGATTAGAATGTGCCGCGTCATAAATTATTTTGAAAATGTTTCTTCGGAAAGCTTAACTGAATTTGAGATGTTCACTGTCCATCACTAGTTCCTGAAATGAAAATAGTATCTGAAAACTTCATATCCCTAATCAAAGCTAAAAAATTCTTAATCCAAAATTGAAATTTAAATAAATATGCAACGAAAGAAATATATTAGAATTAGTAAATTTGCATGATCAAGATGAAAGGTACAAATCTAATAAAAACCTAGCCACATCTAAGCGAATTTAAAGCGGAAGGAATTTGAGAAATTTTTGGAAATAACCACTTAACAGGACAAGAGTAAAAATAAGGCTTTCAAATTCAAATTAGATTTGCATTTACTGCTATGTAACCGTATGCGGGAAGATTTTTCAATTAATAATAAAAAAACTCGACTTCTGGATAAGAACTGTTCCCAGTCTAGTTTTCTCCATTTAAAAAAGTTACTTCCAGCAGTCACGATATATTTAATTAACAGAAAGCATGGGAAAAAAGAAAAGGAAAATTCTCTGTGCTTCGTTGATACATGTGCTCCTGTCTTATCAATTTTATTTCACAAACCTTAATCCAGAGTTTGATGTGCAAAGCGATAGCGTTATTAGTACAGTGAAACTTCCAAACTTTATTTTTATACTGTTTCATTGTATATATATTATGTTTACACAAAAGTATTAAAATAATCCTTTCCCCCCCACTCAAATCAAATTCTAGCCGTAAAAATTACAAACAGTGATAAAAAATAAAGAGCCTTGGCGACCTTTTGATAAATCTCAAAACTTTCTTGTAGCGATGAAACTGGTCTCTCCTCTTACCCGTTTTGTAAAATTGTTGCTATATATTTTTTATTATAGCAGGGGTGTTGGGTGAGGGAAAACGGGGCTGGAAGCTGGAATATCATAGAAAACAGAGTAAAAAGAGACGAAAACAGTCATCCAGTCATTTTATTGGTTTTTTTTAGAATTTAAGGGAAAATCCCTCCCAAATCCCCATGCTACAAATATTTGTATTTGGTCTTTCTCTATAGCCCCTCAGAGACATTTAACGGTTAAAATGTTGTTTTTCCCTCTCAGTCGTGTGTGCAGATTACCAGGACAGTGATAGTAAAAAATAGGGGCGTCCCGAAGTGACGAATGGGTGATGGGGCAAAATGGGGTCATATTCAGGTCCAAAGTCGATATAAAATTTATGGAGTGGTGTCAGGGCCGGAATTTTCATGCAGCAGTGTTTTATAAGATTCATTTTGCTGCAATATACGCCTGTTATCACCATCATTCTAACTCAGATGTTTAAAACAATCAAAGAATTCGGATTAGTCGATGTGAAATCTTTATGGAGAAAATATATCACCCATTAAACTAGCAAATATGCCCACTACATTCTTGTAATGCAAGTTTTTCAAGATTTTCAAGTCTGTATATATAACATTTTAAAGCAATTAAAACAGCTTTTAGCAGCAGCGACTCGTTGGCTTTGTTCCTCCACCAGTGTCCTTCTTGGCTCTCCTTCGTAATAGCTGTTACCTCACTTCTTTTGTGCTTCATGGGTTACCTAGTTCGATCCTAACATATGCTATGCTGCTTAACATTTTTTTTGCTTAGTTTTCATTTTTTTCCACTTTTCCATCACTGCAACAGCAGAAGTTTCTTTACTTAGCGGCCTAAATTAACATTCTCTGCTTTTTCTGGTAATTCGTTTTCCTAATGGGAAAACACAGCATGACAATCAGCGCGCCACTGCTCACCCACCTCCTCTCCATTTTACCCCGATGATGACAACTACTTGGATGCCTTTACACACTCCATTGGGATCATTTTAAAAGGTACATTGCAAATATAAAGCTAATCGCGCTAGAGTGATTAAACTAAAGCTATTGGATTATATGCGCGTGCACATTCAAAAGTGTGCATTTAACGAAGGCTAAAGGAGGGTTAAAAATACGCATAACACCAATGTACAAAGAAAATATCTAGTAATGTAACTTTAACGCTGTAAAAAAAAATACGGGAGTGATGGTTGACTTAATATAAAATAATAGCAATATTAGTATTGGTAATGACAATATTGTGTGTAGTGTGTGTGTATTGTGTATTGTGTTATTATTATTATTATGTGCTACGTGGTATTGTGTGTGTATTGTATGTATTGTGGCATTGACATTATTGTGTAGGCATTGCATTGCGTTAAAATATCTATTATGTGTTTTAGTTCAATTACAACAATAAAAAATCTTATTACAAATTGTGTTTAAAATTAATTTTTTAGTCTTGATTAATTGGAGAAAAAATTGTGGCAATTAGATGATATCATTTAAGTATAACTGTTTGCTCTTTGAGATGACATGTAACAGAAATCTATTTCCATTGCAATTTCGAAAATCATTGGCAAAATATTCCATAAAACTAGTAAGTTTGGCTGGTATTTTGTTATTTAGTGTCTTTAAAATTAAATTAATTGATTGAAAATATGGCTGATTGAGCTTGAAATGGTCTCTCATAATTTGGGATCTGCAAATTTCATTGTCCTTCACATTCACTTTGTTTGCAGAACTAGTTCTGGTATAGACAGACTATGTATTTTCTGTTTTATGTTATAGATAACTTACAACTTGCTTAATGGTACTGTGTGACTTTGATTACGTTTCGACTATATTCAATCATGTTTCAGGCATATATATTTCGTGAAGTGGATGGGTACGTATTCTCATAAAATTTCTTTAAGAATCCGTTCGGGATGTCATATAACTGCTAGAGTCTTAATAAATATAAGATTTAATTATGTGGAGCTTTAATTCTGATTTTTCATCGAGATTCTCCCCCCAAAGTTCAAAATTATTATGTGCCCCAATATCCACACATATTTTTTAAAGATTTCGATGTGGGTTCTATAATAACATTTTCACAATCATCTATTAACCCTCAAATGCTGCAAGTGTTGCCTTTAAAACAGCATACTTAATTTAATCTACAAATCTTGAGAACAAGACTAAGCTCATTCTTGCTGTTGCCATATTGAGAAAATTAATAGAATAGACGTTTAAAGCATGTATTTCAGATGCTTGAATGCTATAAAAATAAATTGATGTTTTTTTTCACTCAGTACCATCTTTTTTTTGCTTTTTTCACTTGAGAATAACATGTTTATCACTACAATTTGAAAAGAGTATTCCTTATTTACTATTATTAGTTATTAAAATTCAATTGTGTAATTGTATTATAGTTTACTAAAGGGAGAATATTTTTTGCAAATAAAGCCAAGTGTTGTCAACTGAAAACAAACTGTTACAACTATGAAACCATTACCAAAACAATATGGGATTTTTTAAAGATAATTTACCCATGTTTTCGATAGAAAGTCAAAAAACATTTATAAATAAATTTTTTTTTTTGAAAATCAGGGCATTTAAGATTCTTAAGACTTGACTCTTTAAAAGAATATCGCTGTGTGATAAAATTCATATTGTAGTGCCACGTCTCTGTTTGAATGGGATTACCTTCTGGTATTAGGTAAGCCTATCCTTTGTCCCCAAGCACAGCTTCAGGACGTTGAAATAGCCGTTTTTCAGAAAGAGTAACATCATAATATTTCAAAAATTGTGGAATTGTTAACTTTGTTCAATAAATTTGAATTATACAGAACTTTCGTGCAGTTATTTAATATATTTTATATCAATCTCGGTTTTAACGACAAGGACGACTGTACATGTATTAGCTACTCATGTGGCGTTGACCATTATCAAGGATTAATGCACCCACAGAAGTCTTTTTTTCTTATGAATAGCTGTAGATCAGCGAACAATCATCTCAAATCGCCATTCTTAGTATTATGATTTTCAAATAAGTGCAAAAAAATCGTACCAAATGTTTCATTCCTGTTGTAATAATTGGAGCTAATTTATTCTTCCCAGAAAAATACTCACATAAATTACTTATTTAGTAATCATTCCTCTTTTTTTCTTCATATAAATAAACGAAGAAATTTTCCTTTATTAAACAGACATTCTATTACCTAAAGTTAGTAAAATTTTTTCATTCGGGAAAAAGAAGTGATCACGTTAAATTGTACTGAAAATACACAATACCAGACTTACATAAGATGTAATTTCATTTTTGAAGACCATGAACAATTTTAAAATTTGCTAGAAGATAAATAAGATATATAATCCTCTATAAACAGAAAATTTTGTTTTCTACACAAATATATGAAGTATTCTTTTGGGTACTCATTGTTTAAAGCCAATACAAATCAGAAGAAATGCAAAATCAGCATCAAAATAAAGTCATCTACAAAATTTACTTAATTATATGGCCTTCAAATTTGAAAACAATTAATTGTGGTGCTTTTCGTCATACATGCATTTTCCATGCAAAAAACGCCATAATCATTTTATTGAAATTAAAATTATATTGATTAAACAATTATAAAAAAATTCCACCTTTTCATTTTATAACTGGACCATCTAAATTAATAATATCAAATAAATATTTCCCCAGAGGCGGAAATATCCATCGATGCTAAACGCTTGCATCGGCAAATTCTCATCAGGAATAAAGCCTAAACTTATTGAATTAGGTTTAACAATTTAGTTTAGTTATATTAGCGTCCCTTTGGAAAGAACACGAGGCCGACAGGACCTACCGTCGTTTGAACGTTGGTCAGATGACGGGTATCAACATATGTCGGCACCACCTCTTCTAAAAAACCAGCATTTCACTTTCAGCGAGTAAGTCCAACTAATTAGATATAATCCATAAAGTTGTAAAAAGCAAAATTAGCTGAATCTTTTGTTAAACAGCAGGCTTTTGATTCATTTTACTTATATATCATATTAATTACGCTGCCAGTTTCTTTAACAACATCAAATATAAACCTTGATATCGAAACCTTAACATTAGCATATTCAGAACATTAGCATTAAAAGCAGAGTAGCTCAGAAACATTAATACAATGGCATGATATGTAGAGCATTAACATTAGCATGATATCGAAGCATTAACATTGTATATCGAAATATAAATTCAATTCTACAATTGTTTTAGCGAAAGCATTGGTTGGGAAAAGAAGCAGGCAAAACGTACAAATTCTATTCTAGAAGAGTAGGTATGATAAATGTTACACACACTGTTCTATGGGTTATAAAAGTGAAGATTTTCTGTTTTTTTTATAA
>BGPR01000059.1:0-13042 GCA_013235015.1 Araneus ventricosus
GATGCCATGTATTGTTCTTAATACAATGCGGCAAAATCCAGTTTTTTGTGATAGAAGTTATTTATCGGATGCCTGTTTTACAAAAAGTGTGATAAATATTACCACATTTTACAAGGAAACGTCCCAGCACTTACCTCAAAAATAAATCCAAGATTTTGTTAATAATTTTTTCTTATATAGAATATTGCGATTGATTCTATATAGAGAAAGTATATAGAAAGGAATGGCAAACACACACACACACACACACAATACACACAGAATCTGACCTTGTGGATGTGAAGATGAGGATTTTTGAATGATTAGAACAAGACGATAATTTTTACGGAAGATTACTTTAAAGTGGTGAATAAAAAGGATCAAATGTGGGGATCCATGCAGCAAAAAGTACAATTTTTTCCACCTTCTTGATCTGAAACATCCCAAATAATAGACTTTATAGCAGAACCCCAACACTTTAATACTTTTGCTGGAAGATGTGAATTCTCACCTTAATCATGACACATGTAACAATGTAAAAATTAATGAACGAATGAAATATTCTGATCAAAATATTTATGAATTGATGTATACTAATGGCCAATGAAAGTGAGAAAAAAAAGAATTTTAAAAGTAGAGGGGGAAAATTTGAAAAAAAGGAAAAACATGTGACCATGTTTTCCCTTTTTTAAATTTTATACATATAGACTTATAGTCCACCTGCAAGAAAAAAGAAAACAGCTACAAAACAAAAGGAAATAAAAGGAGAGAGAGATAGAGAGTCTGTATCTTCAGTGTTCTAAAAATGTGTTTTAATGATATTCCATCTAATGATTTAACTTTGCAAAAAAAAGTTATTTTAATCAATAATAATTAAATCCAGTGATCTAGAATACGGTATAATTGTCAGTAATATTACTTAAAAGTCATATATTTTCATGAATGCTTTTGAAATTAACTACTTTATTCCCTAAAATTAAGAAATGTTCATTTTATATGATTAAAATTGAGTAAAATTAAATGATTCATGTTTTACAAAACTGGATTTAAATTAATTAGGAATCTCGGTATTATATATTTAAAAATCCATAATATTCCATAAAATGCATAAATGCTACATTTTTTTCAGAGATTATAGTTATGCAAAAAATGTGTGTCAGCAGTTAAAGGTTAACTTTTGGAGCATATTGTCGCAAAAAAAGCCAATTTTACACTCCTTTATAAAATGCTAAAAATTGAGTTTACAGCGATACGAATTTTTTTCTAATATTTTTTTTCTAGAATAAATTTCAAGCATAATTTTTAAGGAATGCGTTTTTCAGTAGAAATTATATTCAAACCAAATTTATTATTTAATTAATCGTTCACTATTTAATTAATCGTTCAATTCATTTTTGAAAATATTATAGTTTTAATAAATAAATTACTTGTTGATTAGTATTTCGAAGCAGAAATTCTACTTTCAATTTTATTAACATGATAATGCTTTACGCTTGTATTCCGTCTGTAAACTATATATTATTAATATGCACGCAATGCAATAATCGATGCAACAAGCCACAGAAAAGCCAAGGTATACGAAAACAGTCTAGCACCACGCAATGTTTCGGATTACAGACTGAATCTCTATCTTTTATTCAAGCTGCTTTACTCGAAGAAGGAGTGAATCATTCTAATAGAGTTCCATCCTTGTATCTGCTGTAGAAAACCAATTCCTCGGTGGCCATTTAGGAAAGCATATATGTATTCTCAATAGAGAGCGAAATAAACCATGGGAGTGGTCTCCCCACCCTTCGTGCTACTCCTAACACAGGTGAGAAACCAGAATAATAAAAGACGTCAAATAAACTTCCGTCGCAAGTAAACCACAAAGTTGAACCACGCGCGGCTTCGATCAAAACAAATTCAAACTTCTGTCATTCCTTTTGCGCAACAGGACCTGGCGAGGACTTCAAATGTTTGCTTCCCTACAAATCACCCAGAATTGGTTTTGGCAACCTGCCAAGTTTCGGAGCTCTTTTGCACAGGCATTGCCACCAGTGGCATGCGCAGGTGAAGGTTTCTAAACTGAACAAGTATGCGATTATATTAGATTGACAGACAATGTAACCTTTGACGGATTTCCATTCTAAAAAATTTTGTTACGGGACTTGCCATTCATGATGATAAAACTGTGTATAAAATTTTATCCATCTGGCGTTTCAAGTTTTGATATAGCGTTCTGCATGACCTCGAACATACAGACAGACAGACTTCCCGTTGACGGATTTTGTCCAAAATTTGATAGAAACCTACAAATTATGTTTAAAGACCACATACCAAATTTCATCCCCGTAGCTCTAATAGTTTTCGAGTTATCGTGTTCACAGACACACACACAGACAGACATAATTCCAAAATTGTGTTTTTCGGAATCAGGGAGGTCTAAAACGTGGAGATTCGTCAAAATCTCGAGTTCGAATTTTTTGACGATTACAATACTTTCTCTTTGTATACTTCGTATACGAGAAAGTAAAAAACTGGTAAGTGATGAACATTTCGTGCGAGACCCAAACATTTTCGCTTTGAGTGATGAACTTTAAATAACCTTCACAGTTGTGGCAAATGCTAAAGGGACCTTCTTGAGGAAGTAATGCCGCTGACATTAAGGTCGACGCAAAAGCATGCACAACTTGTGTAGTCCCGGAGAGGATAAAAATCGCAAACAAGGCAAAAGATTTAGGTAAAGAGATAAATTTTGGACTCGAGCGAATACATTTTAACCTGCGGACCCAGCTGGACATTTCTGTTTGAAACTAGCCGTTTTACTAATAGTGAATGTCGAATGAATGAAACGCCAAGACTTTCTTCAACAAATTTTATAATAATCCAGATGCAAAAACTAAACATTTAATATTAGACTGGATATTATATAGGAGTTAAATATTTTACTTTGAGTTTTATTTTGAGTATCTATGTAGTGTTGAAGCATAACTCCAGTACGACACGAAGCGAAAGAGTACATAGGTCTTCGGTTTCCATGCAACATAATGATATTTTTAAAAAAAATCCTCGATGTTAGAAAATTATCTGTTAATTACTTAGTTTAGTATAACATTCCAAACTGACGAGTCTTCAAAAAATAATTATTTAACTTTCATAGGTAGATTGTTTTTATCAAATATATAAAGAGAATATAATGCAATTAGAATCTGCGTATTAAAGCTCTATGTCCTTATTCTGTCATGTTGAATGGACGGAGGAAAAATAATTTTATGAATGAGTAATTTTGATTTAGAAACGACTGCGGAATAGAAAAACGCAAACTAGACAGTAAATATTGCTTGTTATCATGCTGAGATGTTTTGGACTGGAAGTTCAAATTTCTTTTTATTTCCATATGAAAATATACTTGCACTGAATAAATAGACTTTCATTAATTACATAACTCACTGCCTCGAAATGTAATGGAGTTTCGCTTAATTGTTTTCCAGTTCTATATCATGAGCAAGTTGGCAAATGTCTATGAGCTGGCCGTAGATTAGCGGTGAAAGCGATTATCAAATATAGGATTAAAATTGAAGCTTTCTTACTGAGATGAAGACAATTGCTATAAATTTGATTTTGTTGCATTACACCACTCTTATATTTAAAAGTAGTGTTTTATTATAGATATCCCACAATTCACGAACTCCAAAAATTAATGACTCACCAAAAAGAGTAGCTAATCAGTGAGAAGTAATTTTGTCAAGTAATCTTATCTGTAGCCAGTTATCTGTTCTACTTTTAGTTATGGGCATTATTCGTACTTCGTTTTGCGGGGATTTTGAAAATGATTTGATGAGGAAGGATTTAAATGAGGGGAAGGGGGATTTGAAAAAGTTCTGGTCCCGTGCAATTATTTTTGTGCTAGAAAGCGTCCGCTCTTTTGGAATAAGAGCTTTTTATTTCTTTCGATGTCCTTCACCTGTTCAGACGTATATTTTTGCTCGTGATGTTGCAAAGTACCGTTGGTGAATGAAAGCTGTGTGAAAAAAATTGCTTCTGTTGCATAGTTTATCTGAAACCTATTCTCGTTTAAATGAAAAATACGATTTCTTTTTCAAAATTGATATATTTTTGACAATGAAAGTTATCCATATTCAGCGGACGAATGCTGAACTTTTTCAGAAATTGCACGGAATGTTCTCTTCTCTGAATGCGAAAATGAAGAAAAATTATTCATAAACACTGATTCCGAAATGTAGAGTACTTCACATGTAGGAAGCTTAAGACGAGAAGGAAAGAGTCAAAAGCGAAGCATACTACTGTGAAAAAGCAAGAAGAAACATCTTTCATTGAAAATGAGCTGTATGAAGTAGTAAAATAGGAAATCGTATGGATTATATACAGTTCCTTCCGATACACTTTCTTTTGGAGAGAAAAATGAGCTTTTCAGAGCAATATTTGTTAAGAGAAATACTTCGAGCAAACACATATGGCATTAGGCATGCAACTCTTAGATATTTTTGTACGGTACTTGGGAATATGGTCTAGAAGCTCTTGATCAGATGGCAAAAAATATTCAATTAAATCCGTTTACCGACGATGGCTGGTACGTTTCTTTCCTTTTTTTAACATACTCGACTTGCTTGCTGTCAATGCTACGGTAAGTTTCAAGGAAACTACTGATTAAACATGAAGCAACGGATTATATTTTGAATTTAATTTATTAGTTGTGTAAAATTTATGTTTCCTCGAAGACATCTGTTCAATCCCAACAAAAATATTAACACTTGTTCTGATTGTAAAAAGGTCATTTGCGGTTCCTGAACAAGCAATGTGATAAATCTAAGTGTTTGTAGAGAATGTAAGAAGCAATAATTTTCGTAAATTTTTTTGTTTTATGTTTTTAAATATTTATATTTTTAAAGTACTTATTATTTGTGATAAAGATTTTAAGTATTTTTGGTACTTAAAAGAAATTTCCTTTGCATATACCGCACATTATTTTGTGCCTATTGCATTTTAGTAGTAACTGATAACATATTGCATTTTATTGAAAATAAAAAAAATTATTAAATAAATCATGGACCAAGATGAAAAATGTGAGGAAAATGTAATATTAAATATATATATTTAAAAAATTGTTTTAGCAAACACAAACCTAGAAAAAAGTTTATTGCTAAACAATAAACTTTTTCACAGTTTATAAAAAACTGTCAAGAAACCTAGATAAAAGTTTAGTTATCGGCACATTTAAAGAGAGCGGACAAAATGATCGCTTTTAGACTCTTCTACGTAAAAATGAAAAGAATTGCCATTCTTGTGTTAATATTTTAAAACTCGCAGTTAAAAGGAATTTATTTTAAAGACTCTGATAAATTGGTCGAGGTTGTTACCGACACATCAAAGGTAGAAACTTAATAATATTATTTTTAAATTTTATTGGTATTTAGTTGGTAAATATTCAATGTGTGAAAATATATTATAACTGTAAAAATAAAGGATAAAGTAACTTGGAAGAGTCACACAGAAGTAAATGTGAATTCTTATAAATGACTTAGTTTTAAATAATAAAATTTTCATGATATAACTAAATAAAAGAATTTCTGAACACTATTTAATTATAGAGATATCCCACAGAGGACATAGGGAAAGCTAATGTTTAGTGATTTAGTTGATGGGGTCAGTGGCGGATTTTGCCAATATCAGGCCACAGGCGTAAAATTGCTTTGAGCCCCACCCCCTCCCCTATCCACTGTCACAAATTCGCCGTTGGCACGTGCATTTGTGAATCGCCGTAATTGCTTAGCTTACTTTCTCGAACCCCGTTAAGTTTGAAATTAAAAATTGTTTCTTGTGTCCTCCGCTCCTTTGTAGAAAAGGATCCGACTCTCCCAATTTACTACGAGGTCAATTTCACTTCCTGCTTTTTATGACTCCTTGAAAAAAGTGTGCAACGGACCACCCAAATTTTACTATCCTGACGCGACAAATTGTCTGTTTTACACAAAAACTCTTCGAACCTTGTCCAGTTTGATTAATTATCCTTTGGGTGCTAGGGCATTACCTATCCTTTTTCTGAGAATCCTCGGCCTCCAATCAGAATAGAGTCCTAGCTTTCCAATTGGCTATCTGCAAGTCTCTGGGCCAATACAAGGGGTTGCTGGTTGGTTTGGCGAGCTTCTGAGGACTGTTTGGCGTCTTGGCGCAAATTAAGAATTTTCATTCTGTGCCTTGCTGATTGAAAGTGCTGGGGATTTTGGCCATGAAATTGAGCAATAAAGGATCGACTTGGCACTGTGTTTTTTTGGGGTATAAGAAGGCGGGAGAATTAAAACAAGGGACTGACAAAAAGACAGAGGAAGTTCAAGCCAGAACAAGCGAAGAAGATGATTTTGATTTTGACTACCTTTGATCGAGAGCAGAGAGATCTGGCAACCAACCTACCCCAGTAGAGAGTTCACGTTTTTCCAGCGTTGGTGAGCTCCATTGAGCGGACTTGCAAAAGAGGAGGTTCTTCAACGATGAGGGAAATTGATTAAGAAAATGTATTACAAGTGCGGCCATGCGTAGACTCTTTCCTGGGAGCGATGTAGAAGCGTCCTGAACTGTCCGACTGGAGAATCAGTGCTTGTGGCGTGCTAAAATTGCCCAGCAAGATTCCAGGCTGATGTTATCCGTCACCCGTCCGTTCCAGTAACTATGTCGCAGTGAGATTGTCCTAGAGCCAGAAGATGTCGCTGGACATACCCGGTTGATCCGCCTGCCGAGAGGAGTTGTCAACTACAAGCCCCAGTAACCCGAAGAGGCATGGTGAAACTAACGGCTGAATTGGGAGGACCTTTCCCATTCAAGTTACCATGAAAAGACTCAAGATTATGTGAAAGAGACTCGCCTAGCCTTCCAGCTCTTGTGTGCGTTACCGGATCCAGTCACCCAGCCCAGATTGTCCTCATCAATGCAGTCAGCTAAGTTACTTTTATTTTAAATTTTTTTTAATTGAAAATTTTGAATAGAACTATGAATAACACCTAGCAGCGTAAATGTAATGCTCAGTCTGAACAAATTGTTTTTATTGTAATGTTGCAAATAGGTCACCTAGAAAAATTTTGAAAGTAGTGGGGATTTAATGATTATAAAGTATTAACAGGATTGCTATGCATTGGAAGTTGCACTCTTTTATTATATTTTGAGTAAGGACAATTGGAAGAAGTCCAGAAATGCACTCTGTGTGCGAAGTAGAATTCTTTGCATTAGAAATGTAATGTCAGCCTGCAAACTACTTGATGTTAATCTACAATTCTGATTACACTCTTGTGACAAAATTAATGATTGAAATCTTTCAATACCTTATATGTGTAAATGTCCTTCACCTGTTAGGGGTCACCAAACTTTGCATTTCAGAAATTTATGTTTAATGTTTATGATCCTGATAGAGTGCATCTTATTCAAGAGTGCTAGCATATAGTGCACACGAACATGTCAATCCTACAAGTGCATATATGTTTTATTTTATTATTTTTTTATCCATAAATAAATTGCAATTAGTTCAACTTTACAGTTTCTGTCCTACTTTCATGGTTATGTTATCTCACTCTATGTGTCCTAACAGATGTTCCTGGTCTGGTATTATCTACTTATAAATTTATGTCTGTGTGAGGCTTACTTGGGTTTTAATAACTAGCTTTCTGAACACAACGCAGTTACGATTATTTCCTGCCTATTCTATTATACGATCAAAAATTGTATTTAGCTTAATCAAAGTTAACTAATTAAATTTAACCGAGCTAATTAAAAAAGAAAACCACACGACAAAATTCTGCGAGGGAGTTCCTCCTGTTTTCAGCAATTTTCTTTCCTTTTCTATGTTTTTCTTAAATTTGTCAGATCCACACATGTGTTTCCTTCCGGCATCTCTGTCTCTAGTCATATTCCGAAATTATCCAAAAATAATATTAAAAAATTAAGATCAATTTTTTTAAGTAGTAAGATTTCAACAAACGACAATGAAATATATTATTTAGTAATTTTCAGTAATATATTATATTAAGCATTTGTCTTCCCTTTAAGTATGAATATTTTATTTATTTCTCCACCAAACGTACGGTTTACTATCAGCTGTTACAACGCAAGCATAATGAAACACATTGTTTTCACTTTTCTTACTCTGGTTTGGCTATGTAGTGATTGGTCGACGTGAAATGTGCACATATCGTGCGATTATATTCAAATGCGGATTCAAATGTATATTCGGATTAAAATAAAAAATTAGAATGCACTTTTAAAATGCAAAATCAGTCAGCTGCGCGGGGCCTAGTGCGGACGCACCGTTTGCACCGCCCTCCGGCCGGCCCTGACCAAGCTCGTCGATTGCAGCTAAAATGAATTCTCGGAATCTTATAAAGAATGGATCGAGACAGAGAGCCATTGGTTGGTTTCAGGAGTCAATTCCAAACTACAGACTTCACCAGCAGGAGATATGAGAGAGTAATTTAAAATACTTAGGGTTGTGTGTTTCTAGACTCAATATTATCCTTGGATAAAGATATGAGAAAAGGCCCCACCAAAGCAACAAGGACCCTAAGGCTTAGTGCTTACGTACTTAAACCCGGAAGCTTAGTTGCTCGTACGAGCAAGGTCCTAATCATACACGAACTTTTGCTGTACAAGTCAATTATCACGTATGGTTCATCATAATGGAGTTCATTATCACTAATATTCTATAATCTTAGGAAATTGCAAGCCTCCCAAAATGAGCAATTAATACAAATAGTAAATGCTTCTTGGTATGCAAGATGCAAAGTCATACATAAGAAGGAAAGACGTAAAGTCATACATAAAGATTTCAAAATTAAACCTGTTTCGGAATTTATCAAACTAATCTCATTTTTTCAAAAAAATACCCCAGATACGTAAAGAACTATTGAAGTTCAACAATAATTAGCTTAAGGAAAAGACCAAGAGTAGTACTGGAGCAAGACTTCGAACATTTTCCATCTGTTAATTGATGAAGAATCTAAAATGCACAGTCTAAGCAAATCTGATTGATTAAAACATATCAAAATTATTAACGTTTAGGCCTTAAAAGGTTGCTATGAGCTAAACGGCTCTTGTATTTGAGAACTCTACCATGAAAAGGAATCAAAAATTAACTAGCCCAACTGAAAGCCCCGGACAACGATAGCCATATTAAAATCCCTAAGTAATTTAAATAGAATTTTCCAAAATTTCTTGAATATAATCGTTCCAAATTTTCTTTTATTTTGTTAAAAAGCGTAAATTGTACACCTAAATTAATTCAAAAATATTTTTCTTTTCTTTTCGGTACACTAAAATTAGATTTCACATCTCAAAATCTGATATAGAGATGAAAAGCGTTTGTTCTACTCGTTGCTTCGCAATTTATACATCGCCGCTTTTGCTTATTAACAGGGAAGAGCTCGGAAAATTTTAACATTTATTCATTTAGGAGCAAAACTTAAAAACACACTTAACTCTTTAGCGACGAGTTTTTTTTCAATGCCACAACACTTTTGGTAGCAAGAACTATGAGTAGGATACACTAGAATTCCAAAACAAAATGACGATCTGATGACGTCATTCAACAGGTCGAACCTACGATGACAGCCCAGCAGACTTTAAGACAAATAGATTTCATCATGGCAAATTCGGAAAGCATGAAGGATGTCTATGTAAAAGCTCTTTTTTCAGATATAAAAAATAACCTAGAGAGAGAAATACTCTCGCAAAAAAAATCCAAAATTTCTTCATGTTTTAAGAAAGTTTAAATTTAAAAAAAATACGTATGTAGTAGTGCTTATATTATGCAGTATTCAATAAATAACACAAACAATTGTTTTTCGTGTTTTTTATTTTATAAATTTGCTATACTATTTTTGGGTAAATTCTTTTGGAAATCTAATGTTGACATTTCTTTGAGCGAACACCTCTCTTAACGACCGTTTTTTCGCGGAAAGGAGGGTGGTCGCTCTAGGGCAGTGGTTCCCAAACCATTTTGGTCGTGGAACCCCAAAATTTGTTGCCAATGATCGCGGAACCCTGAACATTTTTTAATTAACGACTTTTCAAAATTAATATCTGAAATTAAATGAAACAAGTATTATTTTGGTATTTCAGATTTTACTGAATTAAGCAAAACTCAAAAAAAATAACAATTCATCATAGAAATAATTAATAAAAATACAAAAAATAAACTAAAATAAATGGAAAATCTTTAATGTGAAGGATGCACCTACTTCTTTGATTCCATGATTCTCTTAAAATTAGGCGTTAGGTTTGATAACTGAACTCGCATATCTGGTGCAGCATCAAGTTTGTTACGATATTTGGTTTTTGTCGCAACATATTTTGAAAACCCAGCTTCACACAAATAAGTGGTTGCAAACGGCAATAGAATTCGAATAGCCTGTTTTGCTAAATTTGGATATTCATCGAATACATCTGACCAGAATATTGTTAATGAAACTGTTCTAAATTTGGCTTCTAATTGTGTATCCGAACTCAATTCAATCAAATTTTCATAATCCATGGAATGAAATCCTTCTGGTGTTTCTTTTATTTTAAAAGGATTTTGTACCCAGTAATTATCTTGATTCTCTAGGTTGAGAGGGGCAGAAATCACTCAGTTATCACTGAGTGATTGCTGTAAACTGGACAGATGTGTTTTTATACCATCACGGATTTCCATATCTAAATCCACTTCAGATTCTTCGAGAAAATCACTAAGCGTCTGGAAACACTCGAAGTTATTTTGCTCCACAGCTGAAATCCAATATTGCATTTTCCTTGAAAAGGCAACAAATTTATCTTTTGCTTGCAATATGTTGACTTGTTTTCCTTGCAGAGCCAAACATAATTCGTTCAATTTTCCAAATATATCAGCAAGGTATGCAAGTGTAGATAGCCAAGCCATATTATTTAATCTGTCTGATAATTCAAATTTATGACCAATAAAATAAGCCATCAGTTCCTTTCGAAATTCAAATATTCACACAAGCATTTTACCACGCGATAACCATCTAACTTCTGTATGAAGAAGTAAAGTGGTGTGAAGACTTCCCATATCTTCGCACATGGCTTTGAAAATACGTGATTGCAATGGTTTGCTTTTGATAAAATTAATAATCTTCACTGCTTCGTCTAGAACAGAGAACTAGATAGAATGTCGCCGGAATCCTTTTTGTTACTGATGCATACCTGTGAAGAATGCAATGAGTACTGTTACAGTTTTTTGCAACATTTTTAATCCGTGCTACAACACCTCTCACTTTTCCTGTCATTGCTTTTGCTCCATCGCTGCATACTTCAATACATTTTCCCCAATTAATTTCATGCGTTGTCATAAAATTATCAATGCAGTTAAATATATTCTCCCCCCGTGGTGTTAATGCTCACACTTTCACATAAAAGCAAATCTTCTTCAGTTTTTTTATTAAAATCATACCGAACGAAAACAAGCAAAATTGCTAATCCAGCAACGTCTGCGGACTCATCTAGTTGCAATGCATAAGCGTTACATGCCTGCAACCGTGAAATAAGTTCTAATTCAATGTCATCGGCAATATCGTTAATACGCTTTTTTACTGTATTGTTAGAAAGAGACACACTTTCAACTTGTTTACTACAACTTTCGCCCAATACACACGAAACGATATCTTGAACACAAGGTTTAATAAGTGATTCACCAATAACATGTGCCTCGCCTGCTAGAGCAATACGGTAAGATACTTTATACGACGCTTCCGTCATCTTTTGATTATCTGTTTTGAATTTTTTTCCCATAAAACTCCGGCTTTTATAATGGCTTTCAAGTTTTCTTTTTTAAAAAAAGAAATATCTTTGCCTTTATCTATTGGGTGATTTTTTTCCAAATGCCTCAGTAGTTTTGTTGGTGCTAAGGAGCTGTTTGCCAATATTTTGTTGCAAAGCAAACAAACCGCATCTGGAGCCTCCTCGTTACCAGTACTAGTAAATCCAAACGACAGGTAACTAGTATCATATTTACGTCTTTTCGTTGATACCACTTGTCCAAAATTGGAAGATGTAGAGTTGGAAGATGAGGCTGTAGCTGTACGGAACTGGAAGTTGATTGCTTTGCGGGCTCCAGAATAGCCGTATCTTTAGATTCTGAGATTTATGCATTACTACTAACAACGTCAGTTTTCTTAAACGACCCATTTTCTAACCAACGATCCATTATAAGGGAAATTTTTAAGTTTTAGATATTAAGGTATTTGAATACACGATTTGACAAGGGCACAATAGCATTGGCTCAAATGGATGGTTAACCGACTTTGTTTACAAACAAACTACCCTCCTACTAGTCTTCCGGTGTATCCTTCCGCCCATGCCCATGTATTTTTACCGGAAATGGTGTGAAAAGGCTCCGTTTTTGTTTAGGGTTTTTCAATAATCCACAGTTTTTTTATTTTTTTATACATTACTTTTATTAATTTTTTTCTTTTCCATTTAATCGTTGTCTTTTAAGAATATGCAATGCAGAAAAGTCAGTGATTATGATGAAAACAAATAAAAACGTGCTTTATGGATCAACTGGTGGTGTTGTTATAAGAAGCCAAGGGGCATAGACTCTATGTCCCTTGGCTAGACAATCGTCTAGCCATCTCGGATAGACAATCGCCAAAGCCCGGAAAAGAAGTTTAGAATCTGCCACTATTGGTAGGATCGAAAGTTTGATCTCGGTTAAACATCCATACACCGGTATATTGCACAAAAAAAAATTACATAAATTTTGGGGGTCGATTGTAAACTTTCCGAGGAAAATGTGTGAATATATTGAACACCATTCTTACTTTTTTTTTAATCAAATAAAATTTGTCTCGCGGAACCCTTAAATTTTTTCGTGGAACCCACTTTGGGAACCACTGTTCTAGGGAAGTTTTTACTGTATTTTTAGGAAAAATATACCCCCTGCTTTAGGACCGTGCCATATATGCGCCATCCGCCGTGATCGCTGGAGGATCCGTTTTTTCGCGGAACGGAGGGTGGTCGCTCTAGGGAAGTTTTACTGTATTTTTAGGAAAAATATATCCCCTGCTTTAGGACCGTGCCATATATG
>BGPR01000059.1:13052-42610 GCA_013235015.1 Araneus ventricosus
CCCCTGCTTTAGGACCGTGCCATATATGCGCCATCCGCCGTGATCGCTGGAGGATCCGTTTTTTCGCGGAACGGAGGGTGGTCGCTCTAGGGAAGTTTTACTGTATTTTTAGGAAAAATATATCCCCTGCTTTAGGACCGTGCCATATATGTGCCATGCGCCGTGATCGCTGGAGCATATGTGTCCCAGTAGTCCTCATTGAGTAATTTTGTAGAGAAAAAATACAAGTTTTGTAATTACATTATAAATTAATCGAAATTTTATTGGAATTGAGCGGTATTTTCCGAAAACAAAGAATATGCGTTTTAGTTCAAATAAGCTGATGCAACACTGAATAAGCAGCAACGCATCAACCTACGGTAGCGACATCACGTCCTGTAAATGAAAACTCCTTCTCAAATCTTGACATGATTGATGAAAAATACATGCCAAGGAGCATTTCTATCCCAAAAGTGATTTTTAAAGTATTTTTTCGCGAAAGTGTTAAGCTAGCAAAATTAGGCTGTGAACAATAAAACAGAAGGATTGCTTACGTGCAAGGCATTCTGCATTCCGTGTAACAGAGGTCTTTAGCAATTTGGTCGTGATTTTTTAAACACTGCCCTGAAAAAAAGAGCTTATAAACAATCAACTAGAAAAATTAAAATAAATTTAAAAATAAAATTTTAACTTAAACTTTAAACAAGAACAACAAAAAATTTATTTATAAACAATAAAATTTAGAGAATAAAATTCAGAAAATAAAATTTAAACAATGTTTAAGTAGCGCACAATTGCAGCAGTAAAACAAAAAACAAGGAACAATGGAAATCAATATCATACAAAGGAAGTCAAAAAACAAAGATAAACTCAGAGGTAATCGGAAAAAAAAGCAAGCAAGGAATCCATTCTAGTCCATTAAATAAAATATATACAGTGTTAGTAGCTGCTGGGCTAAGGACGTTATTCGAAATGGATTCAAAATAATGATTGGGAAATTTTTCTGTAAGAAGCTAGCATTACGCCAAACATAGCTTCTCTTAGCCCGAAATTTCCCAAACAAAGGACAAAGGAGATCTGTACATCAAAAAGCAATATTTCAAAAGAAAGAGGAAAAACAAAACACAAACATCAAAACGCTAATAAGATTGATTAAAATTATCAGACATCTGCCTTTTTTAAAGTTAGCCATCATCATGTCCTGAAAAAAATATGCTTCGGTAAGTTTAAGATGGATAACTGCTTTTTATCCATCGGAATTATTTGAGACAAATTAGGAGTTTAAATATTTAAAAGCAAAATTCACAAATAAGATTTGCGTAACTCTTAGTTACCTTCTTCGTTTTTCCAGCAAGTTCTGATATCATATATAAGTGACAGTCTATGAACAGTGCAGTTGCAAAACTTGACATGTAACCTTACGCAACATTCGGACATGCATCCCTAGAAATGAAATATATTAAGACAAAATAATATTAAAATTATGGACTTCGGTTATCTCCCTCGAAATTTTATAACATTTTGTTGGGTATTTTTTCATTTGTGACAATTTTTTAAATTCTTCTCTGTTGTTCTCTATGGAAAAATCTGTCGTAATCTACGCAAAAGCTGATAATAACTGAAAAAATATTAAAAAATTCTAGAAAACTTTACCAAATGAAGGAAACAGTCCAAAAATAAGGATTATTGAATTTTAGTAAAGTCTGATAAGTATTTTTTTTATTTCAAACCGTTCAAATTTTTGCCTATTAATATATACTTTGGGGGATAAATACCAGTGCCTCTCACGATGGTTGAAAAGTGAAAGAATTTCATGAGTACAATATAAACCTTATATGAATAACATCAAATCTTAAAATAAATTACGCAAAAACAATACGAGAACCACTTCTCATTATTCATTAAAAATTTTCTTTTTTGTCACGTTAACTTCTCAACCATCTTTGTTTCAGACTTATCAAAAACGAATGATATTTTCGTTTAATTTCGTTATCCATCTCCTCTGAACATTATGTTGTACTGTATTTCATTGGAACATGCTGTATGAGTTCTTCCTCCGCATATTTCTCTGAAGAGTCGCTTATTTTTATTTTTTCAGAGACGTCTTTTGAGCAGAACTTGCTGAGAGACTGATAAAGAAAGTAAAATTCCAAATTAAACCGCGCACAAACGCAGCTAAAGTTTACTTTGACTTCGTCTCAAAGGTCAATAATCTATTATCCAACAGAAATTTCAACGTACAAACACATATAAAAAAAGATGTAGTCGAAAATATTAAATATTTAAATAAAAAATTGTCAATTTTTTTTAAGCCTAATATTGCTCCAACTTTCACGCAAAATTATACACCGAATAAAGCTGAAACGATATGAAATATCAAATACACACTTTTTTCTTCCATATTGACAGAAAAAACATGCATCAAATGAAAATAAATCCCTTAAAATGAATTTTCTTTAACGAGAGCTCGCGTACAATCACTCCGAGTAGAACCGAGGAATTGGGAAACCGTTTCACTTTGATGATGACGTAATAGGGGACATACCGAATAATTAGCGCCGAATTTGTGATGATTTAGCATATCTGGAATACAAACATTTATTTGAATTATGATTGAAGGTGATCTTATGATGTTCGATTTTTGGGTTTTGGCGAGCCATTCCGGCACTGCTTTTTTTAAGAGAAAAAATTTGTAAGATACATCCTCTTTGTATAATCCTTTTCCTTAAGAAAATGTGATGGATATTTCAAATTAATAAAAAGTAATGAGCCACTTTCAACTGTTGTCAGGAAGAGGTTAAAAGCATTAGGGAGGGCCGAAAAAACTAAAATTTTTTCTTCATGTCGCTATACAGCGGAAAACTTGCTACCAGATGTGAAATAAAACGAGGAAAAAAATTAAGGAAATTCATTGATATCTTCCGTTTCCGCAAAACCCTTGAAAATCGTAAAAAGTGAGAAAAATCGACTATTTTTCAAAATTTTTTAAAATATCCTTCAATTTTTCTTTATTATAGCACTAGCTGTTAAGTTTTCATCTTTTTTAAGAATACTAAAATTTATTTTATCAAAATAGGTTCTTAACTAACGGTGGAACATTCTGTTCAAAGTTGACAAAAAATCTGTGAAATAGCTTCAATATGCAATTTTTAGGTCATAATCCTCAACATAATTTTCATTCATCATCTTGTCGACGAATTGTAACAGATAGATGCATATACACAGTAAAAGGAGGTTATTTAGGTCTAAAAATACAGGGTTAGCCTAAATGATTCATCGGGTTTCAAAGGACTGTTTATTTACAAGTATACGACGTACAAACACGGGTGTTACATGAAAAGATACATACACTTACCAAGTTTCTGGTACGTACTATAAATGAATAGGTGCAGCTTTTCCGTATTTGCGTAGGAATGCACGCTGAACGCTCGTAACCGAAGAACACTTCGCATATTCCAACACACAAAAACTCTTCTCCTGCATTGCCGCCATCTTGTACAGTGCTGCTGCAGGCCTGCCATCTAGCGAGCACGCGAGCCACGAGTCGGGTTTTTAAACTTGGCGAGTGTATGTATCTTGTCATGTATCATCCGTCTTTGTAGGTCGTATACCTCTCAATACACAGTGTTTTGAAACCCGATGAATCATTTAGGCTAACCCTGCATATTATTATTATTATTATTATTAATTTACTTTTTTATTGTAACGCATTGCAAAACTAAGCTTTAAAATTGCAATATCATTTATTACTTAAGAACGAATGGCAAGATTGCAGAAAGCAGAAAAAATTATCAGACCTTTAAGAATTAGCAATTAAAATATCTTTATGCCTCTTCAATTTCTTGCATGGTTTTTCTAACTAATAGGTGGATTCATGTATTGATATCCTGATTCTTTGAGAAATGCCTAGTGATGTGGGGTGGGTAAATACCCAGTGGGTAGGTAAATATTTTTTGGGTATATACCCGGGTATTTACCCAGGGCCTGAGTAAATACCCAAAAACTGGGTATTTTGCGGGTAAAAAACTTTTAGAATACTGATTCACAATGAAACATACAAACTTCTATTAATACCCAAAAACTTGATATTTTACAAGAAAAAAAAAGTATTTGTGAATGACGATTCAAAATTAAACTTAAAATTTATAAATACCCAAAACTGGGTATTTTACGAAAAAAAGTATTTGAGAATGGTGATTCAAAAAGAAATATTAAATTTATAAATACCCAAAACTGGGTATTTTACGAAAAAAAGTATTTGAGAATGGTGATTCAAAAAGAAATATTAAATTTATAAATACCCATACACTGCAAAAAAATATATTTGTGAATGGTATTTCAAAACAGTGGCGAATCCAGGGGAGGGGCTATCGGGCTGCAGCCCCCCCCAACGCCAGAGATAAACCGAAATTCTTGCTTTAATTTAAAATCACTACAACTGTTTGATCTTGATTTTCATTTTTAAAAAATAGTAATAAAATCGTGACAACATTGCTTTCTGACTTGACAGGCTCGAAAATTTTCCACTTTTCTAGTCATTCCAATTGCACTTGTAGCGTTGCCACGGTCGTAAACATTTTTTGGCTAGTTAATTCATTGTATTTTTTATTAAATTATCGAAAATATTGTAGTGTTCTTTATTATTCTTATTGTCAGGAGAGGAAAGCCTGTAAAGTTAAAGTGTTTTGGTTTATATAAGCCATGAGGTTTGACATTCGTCACTACGATACAAAATTTTTATGACCCCCCCCCCCCCCCCCCCAGACCCTAATCCTGGATTCGCCACTGTTTCAAAATAAAACATATAAAATTTATAAATACTGCTAACTATATATTTTGAAAAAAAAAATTCATTTTCGAATGGTGATTCAAAATGAAACATAAAAATTATAACTATCCCAAAACTGGATAATTTGTAAAAAAAGGTATTTGCGAATGGTGATTCAAAATTAAACAGATAAAATTTAAAAAAATGGGTATTTTGCAAAAAAAAAATATTTGCGAAAGGTGATTCAAAATGAGATTTAAAAAAATAAGTACCCCAAAACTGGATATTTTTTAAAAATTATTTGCGAATGGCGATTCAAAATCAAACATATAAAATTTATATACATAATGCATAGTTTATAATTTTTTTAAAGTTTTGACCAAATTATAAAAAAAAACCCTAATTGCTAACAGGATTCGGAATAAAGTATTCTAAAACTTAAACGGGATCGGGGATAATTTAGTTTTTCCGGTTTGAAGCTATGACACTTACAATAGAGTAATAATTTTTAGCACCGTTTATGTTATACTAGTCGCCTTCGGCAATCTTTTCGCTGGGAATATAATTTCAACAAACTCTCTTATGCATAATTTGATATTCATGGTTCCCTTAACAAAGTAATTTGAAACTTTGAAAGTCCCTGATGGAGTCAAGTATCATCTAATTGTGGGTAATCTACACGAACTATAATTTAACAAACTTGATTTCAACATCGAAATAGCGAGGCACATTTTACGTCCAGCGGCATGTTAGCTAGCTTAAAACATGCCGATAAAATGAATTAAAACATAGCAACCATAATTGTTCAGTTATCTGGATTATTTCCTAATATACTTACTATCTTGAGAGCTTCCCTTACAGATTGCACAGATAAATTGATCAAATAAAAAAGAAAGTAAAATCCAATAGGATATTATCTTGGCTTTCAACCATGGAAGAGAAACACTCAATTAAATATTTCGTTTAATAATGAAGACAGTTTGAATTTCATTGTAACAATGAAAAGTATTGTTTTAAAATTCTGCTTTAAAATATTTTTAAAAATTTATTAAAATTAGATAAAAAAAAAATCGAACGACAACTTAATTGATATCATTAAAAGGATAATATTTTAAATTTTCACATGGTGTAAAAATCATTTTTATGATGTAATATTTTCTGAAGTTATTAAGGAAAAATGCCAAAATGTCGTTTAAATTTTAATGAAATAAAATTTCACCCCCCCGGCTACGAGGTGCACATTCCCACGCTTCAAAGTATGTTTGCACAAATTTCGTTGCTCTAGGCATAGCGGTCTTGTCCAGTAGAGCACCAACATGAACCCATTCTCCTTTATTCTTAGTGGAAATAGACAGCGCCAGTGAATCTTGTGATCCATAATTTACTCAATGCCGTGCTTGAAGTCAAACATTCTTGTTTTGATTTAATGAATACATAGTCGTTTACTTTACGTGTATTAATATTACTATATATTTTACGTTTAAAGTGAAAAAAGGGAAAAGTTACCTGCTTGGAGCTTTTAATGTTGAGAAAGGATAAAAGTATCCAATGTAAGTACTATAATGTTG
Organism: Araneus ventricosus; assembly: GCA_013235015.1. Taxonomy (NCBI): domain Eukaryota; kingdom Metazoa; phylum Arthropoda; class Arachnida; order Araneae; family Araneidae; genus Araneus; species Araneus ventricosus. The sequence continues at coordinate 19,368 of BGPR01000059.1, forward strand.
AGTATAAACTTGCCAATGTAAGCAAAATGGAGAAACTCATAAAAAATATTTCAAAAGTTCTATTGGATTAAAAAAGGTTTTGAAAGGGATAAAATAGATGATAAATTTTCTTTTAATCAAATTCCAACCATGACAACTACATCAAATTTAGTTTCAAGAACATTTAAGTATTGTTGTTCATGATCCAGATGAATCCCATCTAACCAGGAAACTTTGTGTGAGTGTGCGTATCTAATATATCGTCAAATAATACAACAGTTTCAGCAACAAAAGAATTCAAATTTTTCTTGTTGCTGAAATGTTGTTACAATGATCACTTAACTTTGTTGAATGTAATATGAGTGAATATTACTTTCAGAATAATTCTCTTTTAAAAACTGTTAGAACTGAAACATCTGCTAACTTTTCATCAGCAATATCTGGTACTTTGACTAATTAATCTAAAAAGAAAGATAAACAATTGTTTTTTTTTCATTTTAGTTTCTGTTATCGGCTGTTTATCATTTTAAACGAAACTCATTATTTTCTTTTCTTCATTTAGTTAAAATAACTCTCATTTTTAAAAAGCAACAAATACATTATTATTCCCTTACTCATTGTATTAAAAAAGGATTGACATTTAAGCCACGCAAACATCTATGATATAGTATTGCGTTTTTGTTTTTTCTGATTCATTTTTTTAGCCTTTATATAATTTAAAAGGTTCATGAAACTAGATTTCTTTTTTTTTATCTTACCTAGTGCTCAATGCATATTCTATACATATTTATATTATATAGATAAATCATATTTCACCGCAGTACTTGTATTTTATCTGAATAGAGTTAATTGAAAAATAAATACCCAGGTAAATACCCATTTTGGGTATTTACCCGGGTAAATAACCTGGGTATTTACCCTTAAAAATAAATACCTGGGTATTTTACATCACTGGAAATGCCATTCACTGAACTACAGAAAACTTTATTTACGAGGGATATACATCATATTTGTGTCTAGAGTATTAAAATCCAAAGGATGGCGCTGATCAGAAGCATCGCGAAAGGCTTGTGGAAACACAAAAACGACGTTATTGCTCGAAATGTCCGAGTTTTCCCATAAATCACACTTACAAGTGTCATCTGTTGAGAAGAAAGAGGAATACACCGTGCAAGAAATTGAAGAGGCATAAATATATTTCAATTGCTGAAGTATCTTCTTAAAGGTCTGTCGATTTTTTTGCTACTTTCTGCAATCTTGCCATTCGTTCTTAAGTAATAAATGATATTGCAATTTTGAAGCTTAGTTTTGTAATGCGTTGCAATAAATAAAACAAATAAATAAAAATGATATATTTTTAGACTTAAATAACATTTTACTGTGTATATGCATCGATCTGTTGCAATTCGTCGACAAGATGATGAATGAAAATTATGTTGAGGAATAGGACCTAAAAATTGCATATTGAAGCTATTTCACACATTTTTTGTCAACTTTCAACAGAATGTCCCACCGATAGTTAAGAACCGATTTTGATAAAATAAATTTTAGCATTCTTAAAAAAGATGAGAACTTAACAGCTAGTGCTATAATAAAGAAATTGAGGAAAATTTTAAAAAGTTTTGAAAAATAGGCGATTTTTCTCATTTTTTACGATTTTCAAGGCTCTTGCGGGAACGAAAGATATCAATGAGTTTCCTTAATTTTTTTTTCTTCGTTTTATTTTACACAGATTAGAAACTTTTCCTCGGTATAACGAGATGAAAAAAAAATTGTTGAGTTTTTTCGGCCCTCTCTATAGTGCACATTTAAATGTATTTTATTTTTTTATTCAACAAACCTATGACATTTCTATATTGCTTAACGATGTGATGATTTTACTTTGACATTACTCAATTTTGGCATAACTTGAAATCAGCACAAATCTTTCAAAATTATTCTTTACTATCTTCATTAAATTCATGCTTTGAACTACATTACGCATTATGTTAATGTTTGATCCGAAATAAAATAATAACTGTAAAATATGCATTGTTTCTGTGTTGACGTTTTATTATTTCATGATTGTAATACCTGGATAAAATAACTGCGCATTTCCCCAAATGTAAAAAAAAAAAAAAAAACATTTTATGGTGAAGTGGGCCCCTACATACCTTCCCTGTCACTCATTCTATTCCCCCCCCCCCAACAATTTCACCTAAATCAAACGTTCCGGCACTGCTTAATTTATGACTCACTGTTAGTGGGAGTGTTAAGAACTACATCAATCAGCGAACAGTAACTACCGTCAGCAGTTGTTTTTTTTCTTTTTCCTCAGATATCGATGTAACGTGTAGTGTTTTATGTTCGCAATTAATGTGTTTTTATGTGTCACATGCTTGATTTTTAGTATATAGTTGTCAAAAGATTGATGATACCCGCTGAATCGGTAAGAGTTATTCTTATGAAATTATTATGAGAAAATTATTATGAAAAACTTTCTGTAAATACTTGTAAATAGGTGTGCTGTGAATGTTTATTTATTTTGTATTGTGTTTGAAAATATAATGAAGCTTTTTAATCCAATGGTCTTTATGTAGTCAATCGGTTATAATATGCATGTTAAAATATCTAAGTTGTTTTTTTCTTTGTTCTTCTGAATAAAGTTTCACACAAACCCACTAGGGTTGCGAAAAACCTACCGGTTTTTAACAGAAAACCGTTTATTTTGTTTCGGTTAACCGGTTTTTTTTCTGTTATTTTTTTGTCCCGGTAATAACGGGTTATTTTTTTATAAAATCCAATAACCGGGTAAAAAAACTGGATCGGAAGATAGGCTCGATTTTAGGTTCGATTAGACTAAAATTTACCAAGTTATGAAGCTTTGAATTTCATCGTGTTAGACCAATCAACGACAACGGTTTCCTCGAGGTATCCGTTGTTTGGCGGGTTGCTGAAAGAGTCTTTACTAACAGATAAATATTGGTCAATGGGTTGATTTCCTGCGAAAACACCCCTCAGGGGCACATCTTCTTTAGATGTGACGGGATTCACGACCCCGAGGTGCCCTAGTGTCTGCTCTACTTTCGAGTTTTTTCCTCCTTTTTGAGTTAAATCTTTTTCTTCCTTTCCTCGAGGGTAGGCGAGGGAGCTCTCCATGAGAAGCTGTTGCCGCTCTGTTTGCTTCCTGCTTCTCATGGACAGCAAATTACCCCCACGTGTTGGCCGTGCGTGGCGACCCATTAGACGGGAGGTACATTTCGGTCCCCGGTGTATCAATCGGCCGGTATTCCAGCCACTTGCCTGGTCTGCTGAAGGGGATCAAGCGAAGGGGTCACTCCTTGGGCTTGGCGTTAAGGGTGGTCACTGTCCCCGGGGGTGACTCTGAGAGTATAGGTTCCGGCTAGCACCAAGGTAAGCGCCGAGGCTGGAAATCTCCGGAGCCGGTGGCTGCCTTCCCTTGTTGGGCTCCATGGTGGGCGGTGCCGTCGGGCCTGAATATCCACCATTGTCGTATGGGCAAAAAAACCACTGGTCCCTTCAGTGGGCAACAAATTGCATCACCTTCTTCAACTTTAACAAATTTTCCAACTTTTTTTCTGATAAAACGAAGCTCTACTTCTAATGAAAATTTTCATACTTTATCACCTTTTTTAGTTGAAAAAGCCATTATAGCAACTGTCGGTGAGGTGAAATCCACTAAAAAGCTTCGATCTGGCGACTTGCTAGTCGAAGTCCACTCTCGGAAACAATCGCAACAATTAGTAAAACTTACACATTTTTCTACTATTCCAATAAGTGTCTCTCCACATGCATCTTTGAATTCCTCCAAGGGAGTTATCACCTGAGGAGAATTGCTCAATGTTCCTACCGAAGAAATCCTTAAAGAATTGCAAGGTCAGGGGGTGAGCCATGTACAGCGTATATCAATACGGAAGGATGGTCAGCTCCTAAATACTAAGCACCTAATACTCACTTTTGACTCCGCCAAATTACCTGAAAATATTAAGGCCGGATATATGAGCCTTTCTGTCAGGACATATATACCCAACCCTCTCCGCTGTTTCAAGTGCCAACGTTTCGGACATTCGAAAACTTCTTGCCGCGGAACACTCACCTGCGCCCGTTGTGCAGAAGTGGGACATGAAAGTACCGATTGCACCAGCACAGAGAAGTGTGTTAACTGTAAGGAGGAGCACACTTCTTTTTCTCGAAACTGTATTGCCTGGAAACGGGAGAAAGAAATTATATCCACAAAAATAAAAAAGCAGATATCTTATCCAGAAGCAAGGAAACTTGTAAATTCACAGACATCCACACCCGGAAATAGTTACGTTTCTGTAGCAAAAAAATCGTTTTCTGTACCATCCGTCCAAAAAAATCCGGATGCCTCTGCTGTTACTTCTTCTAAACCATCTGATTCTACTGCAAAAGCATCTCCTCCAATAACCAACTTGTCAATTCCATCCTCTCCATCTGTTGCTCCGGTCAGTGAAGAAGCGTTGGCTTCGCCTGACTTCACTGATTTTAAACTTGTTAGAAATAAAAAAATCTGAAGATTCTCCAACTAAAACAAACCATAGCATCACCAAAGCAGAAAAGATCGCAAAATTTTACACCACCTCTCACCGGAAATAACTAACCCTATTCCAACAAAGGATAACACATCTACCCATCAATCTACATTGAAACCTTTTCCAACCACCACACCTACTTCTGTTGACATTGAGCTTTTACCAATGGCTGTTCTCCCTCCGTTGGAGAAAATACTTCTACAATCTCGGGAGTCTGATGCAGACTCCGAGATGAGCTCGTCCTCTTTATCAGTAGAGGATGCCTTAGAATATAACATGTCAGAGGACTTGGAAGACTCACCGGCAGTTATCAGTCCTCCACCCCCTTCCAAACCTGAAACGGCAAACAAATATAAAAACAGGTGGCATTATTGCTTCTCTGTTTTGCACATTGTTTGCTTTTAAAAAGAAAATATTTTGAAAACAAATGACCTGCATTGAATTGTTTTTTATAAACTAACTTGCTTAGTTCTTTCTTTTTCTAAACATTTTCTCCATATAGATTTCATCCTTGAAATTTCATTTGGTCTTTGCCCAACATGTGATATTTTAGACAAATTTTACATCTGATGTATTTCGAAACTTGCATTTTTTATCTCTTTTCATCCTTTATCTATCCATTTTTGGTAACATGATTTTATCTTTTCATATGCAACTATGAATTTCAAATTTATTTTAGAATTTTGTCTACATCTTTTAATATAACACCATATATTTTATCACCGTGATCTTGTTTATCTACCATACGTTTGGCGCGGTTTAGCCAAAACTGGCTCTTGCGCCATTAAACACCAAACAACCGAACCAAACCAACCATCCTGCGAAAACAATGCTAATGAAAAGAATTGTCTACAAACGGCGTTTGTTTTTTCATACCCCCCCCCCCCGAAAACCGGTTATTTTGAGTGGTTATAACCGCCAGGTTAAACCGGAGGTGAAAAATCTGAATAACCGAAAACCGGTTATTTTCGGATTAACCGCCACCCACCCGACCGACAGGCTTTGGCTCGGGTGTATGTTGTGGTGCAAGTTAGTAAGTATATAGTTGTCAAAGCTGCTAAGATGAGAGCTTGTGTAGATGCCAGCGCTTACAATAATATTTGAGCTAGTCTGTTACTAGGTGTGACGCACGGTTTTTCAGTATACGTACAAAAATATCACGTTTAGTGTAAAGCTTCATAGCACAGCGAAGAGGAATGACTAATAGAGGAAGGGAGACACAAATATGGAATACCATTTACATTTGGCAAAATGTTTATGACTAGAAATGTTGATTTAGGGAAGCTTCACTGTTATATTTATCAATGAACTGATAACTATCTGCACACAAAATATTTTCTTTCAACTTGAGAAAAAACAACAATATTGTAAAATATATCTGCCAGTGTGAAATTCTCAAATATCTAAATGGGTGATAATTATGGAACACCAAAAATCTTTAAGAGAAATAGGTAAAAAAATGGGGGAAAATGTCATTAAGTTTTTTATTAACAGAAAAGTAAATACATAATTTAGTGCGCTTAATTAAAGGAGCATTTTAGATGAAAAAAATGTTACAATATTTTATAATCTATAGAACACAACCGAAAATTCTTCAAATTTTTAGAAAAACTTTTTAATCTTTACAAACATTTTTTTATTGTTTGCAAAAGGCGCACACGTAACTTCCACTAGAGTAACCAACCCATTCTGTGTGAGCCCATTCTTCATCGAATGTTAGCAAATAGTTTACAAATGTGGAATGCTATTCCATATTTGTCACCCTACAGATATTCCATATTTATCGCCTACTGGACATTTGTTTTGGAAGATTATAAACATGCATCCAGGAAACGAAACACGGATGGATTATAGACGAAAATAAAAATGTACCCTGTTAGTCCACATAAGCATCACAAACCAAGAAATAATAGTTAAACGCGAGAATAATAAGGATAAGATGCCGAAAATGACACTTTCCAAAAAACGCAAAAATGCTCGTTATAAAAACTTGGTGACAGTTACAACAGCACAGACAACACTAACGTAACGGGCGGTTCAATAGGAAACGTTTCGCATTGTTTCTACTAAGTTGCAACACATAATAGAGGATAAACCGACCTATTCCATATGTGTCGTCCTTCCTCTACATTTGGATCTCTTTGGCCGACTGGATACAAAATTTGTTACAATATTACAATTTTGATGTCAAGAGAACATAACAAATTTTATTTTTCTAGCTTGTTGTGTTTTTGAGTTGCTGTTTTCACACGCACAAGAATAGACAGACAGCCAACTCTTTGATCGGTTTGGTCCAAAACTTGATACACATCCAAAATTCTAGTAATAAAACTGTTATTTTTTCTACAAGAATCACTTAGTCGTAGATCTTCAGGACAGGGCATTTATCAAGATATAGAAAATATGAAAATAAATGCAAGCATAGGCACACAGCATTATACAACTACGCCTATAGCAAATCATCATGGCTACGCACGCAGCAAAACATCACGGAGTCCGACTCGAAGAAGTAGGGTTAGGTTAGGTTATATTAACGTCCCGTTTTGAAGCAACACGAGGGCTATTTAGAGAAGGACCTCGTAATTTTGAACCGCGGTCAGATGACGAGGACGACGCCTGAGCTGGCACCCCCTCTCCAAGCTTCCTCGCCACACCAGCGGGAGGGCGTTTGACTACTGCCTATGATTTGGCGTGCAGCAGGCCCCATACACGGCGGATCTTCAGTGGAATCGGGTTTCGAACCTGCGATCCTCCGGTCCCGAGGACGAGACCTTACCCCTAGGCCACTGCGGACTTCTTGAAGAAGTAGGGATAGCTGTTATTGCGAAAATAACCGGTTTTCTGTTATTCGGGTTTTTTCCGCCTCCGGTAAACCTGGCAGTTATAAACGTTCAAAATAACCGGTTTTCGTTTTTTTAAATGAAAAAACAAACGCCGTCTGTAGACAAATTTTTTTTTATGAGCCTTGTTTTCGCAGGAAATCCATCCATTGACTAATACTTATCCTCTCATAAAGACTCTTTCAACAACCCGCCAGTCAACAGCCACCTCGAGGAAGCCGTTGTCGTTGATTGGTCTAAGATGATGAAATTCAAAGCTTCATAACTTGTTAAATTTTAGTCTAATCAAACCTAAAATCGAGCCTATCTCCCGATCCGGTTTTTTTACCCGGTTATTGGATTTTATAAAAAAATAACCTTTTATAACCGGGGCAAAAGAATAACCAAAAACAAACGGTTAACCGAAACAAACAAAAAAACGGTATTTTTTCCCTTCCCTACGAGGAAGGAATGAATTAGGAAGAAGCGGCAAGTGCTGAGTCATATAGAGGGTCATATATAGTCATATATCATTCATGCGCGTGAAGAAATAGTTCGCTCGCCTCAACCCAACAAAAACTATGTGTCATATTTCATCTATCTAGTTCTCTGCATTTTTGAATTACCATGCTCACTTGCTCGGAAGGCCTTAAGCCAATTTATGGCAGGCTGGTTCGGAGTGGGTAGTGAATGAATGCTCACTTGCGCGGTAAATGCCAGACATTCTTTTGATGAATTTCGTGCAAAAATTTAATGGAAATGTGCAATTTTGGTATAACTTCTGCTTACTACGTTTCATCTTTCCATCTCGTTGCGTGTTTGAATTATCGAGTTCACAGGTAGACATACCGACAGACAGACATAATACTAAAAATACGCTTTCAGGACTCGGGAAGGTTAAAAATTTGGAGATTCATCAGAAATTGACGAGGTCGAATTTTTTGCCGATTACAACACTTCCTATTTCTGTACGAGAAAACGAAAAAAAAGCCAACATTAAACTTGGAAAATGTTACCCTCTGAAGAATTCTCCTATCGAACTCTTACTACACATGGAGCAGCGGCGTGGCTAAAGGGGGTGGTCTGCCTAGGGCGGCGCTTCGAAAAGGGTTTCAAAATCAGACAAGGAGGAAAACAATTTTATAACCGAGAAGAGCAGCAGCACCATCTCAATCATTTTGAACGCAAGAAAAAAACAAAAACTAATGCAATTAATTAGTACTCTTCGCCTTTTCTCGGTAAATTGCCGATATGTGAAAGAATGGCTTGTAGTGGACCGCAATTTCGCAACCTATCTGCAGAGATCGGGGACGCCAAACGACGAATTACGTTCCTAATAAAAAAATCCCCCCCCCCTGGAATTTATTTTTATTTTGAAGTTTATGTGCTCTATGTAACTTGTAAAGGATGGGGGGCAAAGTTGCAGCGACGTCACTGACAGTTATTCAGTTGCTTTAATTATAATATCAAAATTTTGTAATTCATGTAAATGTTTTAATTGTTTCTTAAAAAATTTGATGAAAATAGCAAAGTATATATATATATGTTTGTAGAATTATTAATTCCAAGAGAATTATTAAAATATTTTAAGAAAAGAAATTAAATTTATACAAAATCGTTCGGTCGTGAAAGAAATTAATTTAAAAAATCGTTTGGCATCAATTTTTTCCTAAAGATTATAAAAATAGAGTGGCGACGCCATATTTGTCTTTAGAGAACGTTGCTTAGCAACGGAGAAGAAGAAATGTTGTTAATAGGTATTCGAAGTCAGTGAATGTGATGTGCGTGTTTGTGTAAAATGTCTGTGTTGTGGAAATCGTCAAATAAATATCTTATTTTTGTAAAGAAGGCTCACCATTCTTCATGCAATGCTGTAGATACAGTACATTACCCAGAGAAAGAAAGTAAAGCTTTCATCTGATTATATTTATTTTATTTATTTATTTACTTCTTGTGATTCCAAAAAAAATGAAAAGTATCCTGGATTGAAAAATCCCGCTTGGTACCTTCCTACCTTCGTCGTAATACCTTCTCCCTAACGTCTTAAACGTCCCGAGTTCAGAAAATCTGGTAACATAAAATACGATGCCAATGATTCTAATGTAACTAGAGAATCACCCGTCGTTGTATGACGGGTGCAAATTGCCTCTTCATTCGAGAGATTTCCCAACAAATTTGACGTGTTTAAATAGATATATATGCGAGAGAAATGTTTAACATTGATTGAAAACAAATAAAATAAACATATGTTTTAGGACAGGAAATATTTTTTTTATTTACATTTACATATTTCTTTATTCAAAAAACCTCTTGGTAAACAACATTCCGTGCGTGTGAAGTATTTTTCATTGTTTAACAATTTTATTTTAATTCAATAACCATTAAATTCTTAGCTTGTCAAACGTAAATCAAAAGTTATAACTTCAAAGGAATTCTTTTTCGAAATTCTAATCAAAACAAAGCACTTCTCTGCTTGTCAAACGTTGCCAAAAAATATTATCAAATTATATCATCACGATTGCAATAAATAATCAGATGCATCGTGGCGTCCAAACTATATCGCGCGCAGGTTATACCACTGACGTAATTTACTACTTTCTATGAAAAAACGGAAATTAATCTGGAGTATATGAATAATATAATTTAAAATTTCTCGGGAACTATTGATCATAGCGAGATAAATTTGATATCAATCGATAGCAAATTTTATTTCTCTATTTTAGAGCTATTAAATTTGAAATTAGAACTACAATTACTCTTTTAAATTTAAAATTACTGAAATTTAGGTTCCCTAACAATGAAATAATGCTGTTTAACGTCTCGCAGTGCTATAGCGTGAGTTTTATTGTTGGTGACGTCAGAGCGTTACCGAGAGACAGATCTGGGCTATTATATTAGTAATATTAGGAATAACCGTAACTGTACCTCTTGAGTCTGTTTCGAGTGGGTGCGAATTTCTTTCAGCTGGGAGTAATTTTTACAGTTCGTCTGATACGGATGTGGCAGCACGTGTACGACATTCTGGAAAAGAAAATTGGCATTCATTGTCATAAAATGTACCCCATGCCTGTTTATATATATAGAGAGAGTTGAATATTGGGTTGCGGAAGAGGTTTTTCAAATTTTACCGCGAAGTTGAAACAGTTATTTTCAAGTAAAAAAAAGAGAGAGAGAATAAACTTATATTTTAGCACATGGCAGAAATACAATGTCAAACACATTTTGATATTATGATCTAATTTTAAGGTGTTTATAAAACTATTGAAATGAAACATTAACACATTCAGAAATCGTTTGCCAAAACTGAAGCGACAAATAATGATTATTCATCATTCGCCTATTATGTTGACGCTTACCCCATGACATAGCGCGTCCTTACGTTTAGACGACAGATGGCTGCACAAAATGTTGAATGTATGCTGCACTCTCCATACAGTCTGAATCTAACTCCATGTGACAGTGGCGAATCCGGGGGGGGGGGCCCGGGGCCCCCCCCCCCCCCCCCGACCTAAACCTGAATTCTTGATTTTATTTAAAATCACTACAACTCTTTGTTGTTAATTTCCCTTTTCGTAAAAAAATAATAATAACGTGATAACATTGCTTTCTGGCTTGACAGGCTCGAAAATTTTCCTAATTTTCTAGTCATTCCACTTGTACTTGTACAGTCATGTACTTGTAGCGTTGACGCGGTCGAAAACATTTTTTGGCTAGTTATTTCATTGCATTTTTTATTAAATTATCGAAACTATTGTAGTGTTCTTTATGATTCTTATTGTCAGGCCAGTAAAGTCTGTAAAGTTAAAAGTGTTTTGGTTTACATAAGCCACGAGGTTTGATACCCGTCATGACGATACAAAATTTTTATGATTTCATCCCCCTCCACACCCAAATTCTGGATTCGCCACTGCCATGTGGCTTTTTTGTTCTCTCGCTTGAAATCGGAATTATGGACCAAAGGCCTGACTTCATCAATAGCTGTTCTGAAGATAGCAGAGGTGGTTCTAAAGAAGATGTCAAAGCATGGCTCCAAGCATATATTCCAGAAGGAGTAGACAATGTATACAACTCGCAGACTACTTCGAAAAAGACTATATCAAGTTAAACTCTGCCTAATTATGAGCTATAAATGTATTCTCATTCATTTTTGACGTGCCGTCGTATATTTCACATGATCTTTATTAAAAGAAATATCGGTGCTTTGATTGAGAGCCTGTTCTACATTTCTTTTCTGGTTAACCATAATCCCTTTTGTTAAGAATTTCCGAGATGTTTTCGAGAGAAATTGAACCAAGACAGTTTCTCAAGCCTCTTTTAATTCCAGTTTGAAGAGAAAACTATAGAAAAAGAAGCAAATGACAGCCTCAATCTCCATGGTCGGTATTATGGAGTTAAATGACGCAAAACTTCTCAGCCAAGCCATCTTAGCTTTTAACAAAAGGGTGTGTGCTTTTTCGTTTTTCGGATGGAACACAACGCCTTTTGTCTTGATCAATTTTATTCAGCTATTTGATTTTTCTATTAGTTTAGAATTGAATCGCTGACTGCGGAAACCACATGAGTCAATAAAATCAAAACGCTGGGAGCTTTATAAAAGCTGATTATTATTTTAAATCAATGATTTAAATATATGGCATTCCTATAATGTAACTTTACTGGAAGCTTGCCATTTCTTCACTCATTTAGCATGTGAAAAAAACATGAAGGCAATTGAAAAAAATGACTCGTGTAGTTCTGCAATCAACGATTCAATTGCTTCTAGAAGAAAATTTCAAATTTTGACCAGTTGCACAACCTAATTTTCTCAATTAGTATTATTAATCCACCGTGAGGGAACCGACCAGAGAAGGTTTAGGTGATGCAAAATCCTCTCGGCGTAAAGAAGTGAAAACAACAACAATTAACGCACAACGGTTACTGATTGGATTGGAGTTGATGAAATTTAGTCATCTTATTAAAACTAATATTTTGGGTCCCAAATGTTACAAGGCAAAGAAGCGCTGAATTTTTTAAAAATCCATTTTAATAGCTTCCCATTGACAATATACGGTAGATCACCTTCTCGCCACTGGATATCGCACGTTAATTAATGGAGAAGTAATTTCATCAAAAAGTATCTGTTCCTCTCGAACACGTCAATTTGTATTCACTCCCTCTGACGAGAAGGCGGCTGAGAAGCGAAGCATCATGGGATATCAGACGAGACTATTTTGATAATTTAGGAGGCGTCACTCCTGTCTTATTTATCACAACTCTATTATTAAGGTCTCTGCTTCGAGGCCTCCAGGTTCGAGATCCGATTCCACTGAAGATCCGCCTTGTATGTGGGCACGTTAAAGCTGTCGTTATGGTCAAACGTCCTTCCGCTGGTTGATTGCGGATGTTTGGAGGATTCAACATTATGAGGTCCGTTCCAAAGTAGACTTCGTGTTGCTTCAGAACAGGACGTTAATATAACTAAACTAAGCTACAACCCTGCTATTTCTCTTTTGCTCTGCGTCTTATACTTCCCCCCCTCTCTCAGAATATGCACTCGTTGGTCTCGTGTGGCTTGGCCAAACTCAGAGTCGCTCGACGTTCGCATTTGTGACTGTGGTTGGTGGACTTGTCAAATATCTCCACAGCGCTCTAGTGAGCGGATGCATTGGCGTCGTCTGGCTCCTTGATGCCTGAGCTGCTTCAAGCCATAACGCAGGATGCACTGACAAATCCACGAGCGCGATCAAATCTTTTCGTTCCGACGACGGGGAGTAACGCGAGCCGCGGACGAAATCTGTGAAAAGACAGGCTGTTGGAACGCAGCTTTAGGTCAAAGGTCAGCTGCCAACTCGTCAGAGACGGTATATAAGAGCGAAGGGCCGTAAAGAAGGGATATGTGAAGCTACATTTGTTGGTGGCATTTCAGTCGCATTAACGAGGCATAAAATTAAGAAAAGCGTGCAAATGATAAAACCGTTGCACGTTATTTTTTTCGCGCATTAAACACGACGACTCATCTATAACCTTCCTCAATGTCAAAAGTCTAAAAATATTTATCTTACTTCTCGGATTCCGTAGTTGTAAGTCTGACCGGGTTGAAGGCTGACGCCGTCGTACTGGGGATTCGGAATCGTGTCCGCTGCGTGAATGGTCATCCTGGCTCTGACCACCGGATTCATCGGGCTGTACTTCTTTCGCTCCAAGTCCAGCATGATCGAGAGCTCTGCACGAAAAACAGGAATTTCGTTCAAACCATTGCTACTTGACCATTAGGGTGGATCGAAAATTCAAAGTGCGGATGGAATAATCGCTTTAGGGTTCAAAATTTGTCTTTGAAGCGTACTAGCATACATGCACATTTTTTTCAACTTTGTTTAATCTCTTCCGGTGCCGCAAGACACTTAAATATTCGCAAAAAAAATCATGCAAATTTTGAATTAAAAATTAGAAATAAAAAATGTGCTAAAGAAACGATTTTACAGGGAAAAACGTATAGGAGAGAATGGAAATTATTTATATTTATTGTTAAATGAATAAAATTATTTTTGTTTATATAATATTATTCAGGGGCCCACAACTATCTTTTCTTCTTTCTACAATATAACACAATTGTACTTTATTTCGAAGACAAAGATAAACTACGCCACAATCTTGACTTTTCCTAAACAAAAATACATCGCTGCAGGGGAAACTTTGGCAAAAGCGTTCTTTTATTCCTCCCTCCCTTGTTTTTTGAATGAGCCAAAATCGTAAAAATGTCAAATTTTAACTATTTTTGAGGCGCTTGGGCCATCAGAAGATATGAATGAATTTGAATGATAATAATAATAAAAAAGCGTAAACTAATATACCCAAAACAAAACTTTTTTACCCGGTGCTAAAGGGAATTTTAAATTTTTTTTATATAAATTTCCAAAAAATTTCATTTTTAACTATTTTTAGGGCACTTGGACAATAGGTGATTTGAATGGATTTCAATAAAAATATATATATAAACTAATATACCTAAGACACAACTTTCCCACCCAGCGCCAAAAGTAATTTCTGAAAAAAAATTGTAAATTTTCATAAAAATTTAAATTTTTAACTGTTTTGGGGGCGCTTGGGGCATCGGAAGATACAAATGGATTTCAATAAAAAAAACTATATAAACTAATATACTTAAGACACAACTTTCCCAGCCCGCGCCAAAAGTAATTTCCCCCTAAATTTTTTTTTATACTTTTCGATCCACCCTATTGACCATAGCGTTTGGTTTCACAATGCAGAACCCTCCCAAAACTAAACGAGTTAAAACTAGAAATGAAATGAAGTAGTATTAGCAAGCATTTAATATCCTTAATGCAATTCCTTCTTTTTTAAAGCAACTGATTACGTTGACGTCCGATATCGTAATAATCTCTCGCGCATGTGCAGATCATCGTGTTGCACCAGCAGCGAGGAAACTCTCGTGAATCTTACTATGGTCGCTTGGCGAGCCGCGGTGGCCTTGTGCTAAGTGACCCTCGGCTTCGGGGCTTCCGGGTTCGGAGCCCGATTTGAGCGAAGATCCACCGTGTAGGTGGGCCTGTTGCACGTTAAATCAGACGCAGGGGTTCTAACCCCTCCCGGGGGTGTGGCGCATGCGCAACCCGCCTCGACACAACCTACTGTACTGAGTTTGAAGCAAAAAGAGCTAGAGGGGAGGAGAACCAAAAACCGCCACGGGGAGGATCCTGGCCATCAACGCATTTATTAAAATCCTCCATAAACCTTTAAAAGTTACACCGTAACATTGGTGGAAATTATTATTACATAAAGCTCTTTTAAATACATTTCTTTTATTTAATTACATCAATTCACCCTGTCACTAGCAAATAAAATGGAGCCAGCATGCCATAACAAAAGATAAAAGATAGCTCCCCCATATAAGCACGTACAAAGATCAACTGGATTAGTGGCTAGGTGTGGTGTGGAAGTTTGGATGGGGGATGCCAGGCCAGGTATCGTCATCTGACCCCGGTTCAAAGGAAAGATGTCGGTCCCAAACTAGCCCTCGTATTGCTTCAAAATGGGGCGTTAATATAATTAAAACTGAGGTTGATTGGAGCTTACAGTAGGCCATGGCCTATGTTGGCCTAGTGGGAAATCCAACCCTGGCTAACCCCGTCAAGATTTTGTTTACTGAAAAGCAGTGGCATGTTGTAGTTCGAAAACTACTGAAGCAGTCGAATTTTAAATACGCATAATAAGCACGATATTATCTCTATAAGCTTTACCAGTACAAAGATGTAATAATACTACATTTTTTCTCTCGTGAATGTGCAATGAATAATTAAAAATTTCCCTTCGTAATTGATTTTCCTTCTATGCAGGCAAATGCGCATGCCTCACTCCAGCTCTGAAAACTCATATGATCGGTAAGAAAGAAAATGTCTCATATAGTGAGCATGAACTCTATGGAAACAACAACGCGGGATGAAGCACGAATCATTTGCATACTTTAAATTCGCATTTTTACATCGTACCTGTGATCGGCTCGAAAGCAAGAAATACTGAAGACAAGGGGGATTCAGTACGAGACGTGTTCTGTCAATTCAAAGAGGGGGGAGAGGAGTCATCTGTAGCAACAAATCCGTGCTTTTTCTGAAAGTTTTCGATTGGAAACACATAACTAGACTGCGTCTGAGAAAATAAATTGCTAACTGAAGCATTGCTTCACTTGAATGTACGCCATTGTTGAAAAGAGGATAATGTTCCACTCACCTGAAGACCTTCCGCTCCTCGGTCTGAACATGCTGGCACTGAAGGGTTCCCCGCTCCGATTCTCCCAACGAGCGTTGATCGTGAAGCAGTTCGTATACTCGTAGTTGAAGTACTGCCCGATTCTAAAGACAGATGACAACGTGTTTATTTTGCTGAAGAAGCTTTTCGTAAAATTTATTGCATGCGCAGCCTCAAAGTTTGAATTTCAGCTTTCGATCTGAAGAAATTAAAAACAACACAAAAATAAGTTTTTGCAGGTCTCAACAACTGAGGTTAACCTATTGAAAAGTAGGTGGCACCTAAACCTTGGGTGTCATAACGCTTTCAAATAACTAATCTGTATCAAAGAGATTGTGAAATGGTTCTTTTTTTTTGAAAAAAATGTTATTAAAGAATCACAGGCAGTCCCCGTGAACATAAGAGGAGAATTTTGACAATATGAAGCCACAGACTCAAATCTGTTCTACGGCCTCTTTCCTACCCAGTGTCGTAAATTCGCTGTTGGCTCAGAACAGTGATGTACTTCTAATAGATTCTAATTCCCCTTCCCCAACCGTCTTGAGGCACGAGGCAAGCTCCTAAAGCGTCTGTGAGAATAACGGTCACTGCGTAAAACCCAATACCTGGGCATTCACCACATATCTGTTCCAATCCAGACTGTTAATATACTGTTTCCCTTTGCAGCCCATAAAACTTGCATTGCTTTTATTAGTGTATTTATTACTGTAATGTTTTCAGCAACGCAGCACAATGATTGGATGATTGTCCGGTGCTTTCAACCCCCAAAATTTCTAATCAAATAAATATCTCTAAGACGGATGAAAAAAGTTGTAAACCCCATCTAACACACGCATCAACCAAGTTGAAGAAAAATTCTAAAAGCCTCCTCCTCTTGATATTTTATTTTTTAAAAAATTTTTACCACGAATTTCTCTCGTGCTTCCAATGAGTTCACCTTCCTATCAAATAGTACACCCCCCTTACATCCTTAAAGTTTTTCACACAACAAAATGTTTCTAAAGGGAAATGTAAACAGTACTGTTACGAATCTGAAATACTGTTTCCCCGCTATATTAGCCTTAGGCAGGGAAGCGAGTTTTACAGAGGATTTAATTTTACGACACAGCCCCGACACCAGACATTAAGATCTGTTTGCATTTTGGGTGTGTGTGTGTGTAGTGGAATCTTTATTGATTCCCCCCCCCCCAAAAAAAAATTGTATGGAGTGTACATTGAAGTATAAAATAATTCAACAAGAAAAAAAATGTACATAGTTATACAGTGAAGAGATTCACTTGACGACACAGCACTGACTTAGGACATTAAGATCTGTTTGCATTTTGGGTGTGTGTGTGTAGTAGAATCTTTATTGATCCCCCCCAAAAAAAACAAAATTGTATGGAGTGTACATTGAAGTATAAAATAATTCAACAAGAAAAAAAATTTACATAGT
This sequence comes from Araneus ventricosus, assembly GCA_013235015.1. Taxonomy (NCBI): domain Eukaryota; kingdom Metazoa; phylum Arthropoda; class Arachnida; order Araneae; family Araneidae; genus Araneus; species Araneus ventricosus. Next base: position 36,896 of record BGPR01000059.1, read on the forward strand.
TACACATTGAAGAGATTCACTTGACGACACAGCCCTGACTTAGGACATTAAGATCTGTTTGCATTTTGGGTGTGTGCGTAGTAGAATCTTTATTCATCCCCCCCCCCAAAAAAAAATTGCATGGAGTGTATATTGAAGTATAAAATAATTCAACAAGGGAAAAAATTTACATAGTTTTAAAATGAAGAGATTCACTTGACGATACATCTCTGACTCCAGACATTAAGATCTGTTTGCATTTTGTGTGGGTGTACGTAGTAGAATCTTTATTGATCCCCTCCCCCCCAAAAAAAATTGCATGGAGTGTACATCGTGTAAAAAAAACATGTAAAAAAATTTACATAGTTTTACAGTGAAGAGATTTACTGTAACAGTCTCCTGACAAATTTTGAGGCTATTATATAATTTTCATTATGTAATATTATGTTTAAGATGTAAGATTTACATGAATTCTAAAACTACTTAACAAAACACGAAATAAAACGATAAATATTAACGTGATACTTTGAGCTTGTAATAGTAATGTTGTCTGGTTTGTTTGATATACAACTGAGTGGTTAATACTTGACTCTCATTTCATTTTGAGAATATAATAGTTTATGATAGCGGAACTTGACTTAGATGCCAACATTTAATAGGTTTCGCCTGCAAATGTTTATTTATTTAAAGAAAAGCACACTACAGAGAAAACTCCATTTACAGAGTGCCATAAACAACAAACACACAAAGAACAGAAGCCAAAACGAGTAAATAAAAAAATGCGCTAGAAAATAAAAAGTTGAACACAGAGAATACACAAAATCATAAGAAATTTGCAAACGCATATATAATTAAAAACGAAAACACATAATCACAAAAACATTAAAACACATTATGTTTACCAATTTCGGAAATCAATATTTAAAAGAAATGACAACCTATCTATAACTTAGTTTTGAGAATAATCCTGCAAAAAATGCTAATTGTTTGGTTTTAGCTTTAATTTTATTGCGGGATGCATTTGAGGAGCCTTATTATTTAAAGGGCTTTATATTGAGATCCATAAATAACTAAGACAATAAGCTATGAGCTTGTTATAGAAATGTAGTGTGGTTTTCGTGATATACAAGACATATACATATTTATGACTGACATTCATTGGAATTTGAAATATTCAACCAATTTAACGATGACACATAATGACTTATGCAGCATACATTAGGTAAAATAGTTTGAAATGTTCTTATCCTTATTAACCAATGTTTAAAAGAAATTACTACTTGCTTTTAACTTTTTCAAAGCAACGGTCTTACTAATAAAGCTAACAACTTAATCTGAGCTTGCTTGCCGATGATGATTCACATATTTACATCAAATGAGAAACATGTCGTACAGTGAGTATGCAGAATAAGGTTCGATTATGGGCTTGCTTTTACAATTAAGCAGGCACTAATGCACTCAAGAACGTAAAGAAGCACGATTGAATTTTGTTAGGAAAAGATGTGAAGAGTCTTAGAATAGATATCGTAAAGATAAATATTTTGGATTTGCTAATTACAAAGATTGCAAAACCGTTACATATATTTTGAGAAAAATTCTTAATACTCTATTTACTATTTGCCAAGAACTTAATGGAAAAATCTATGTGTTGAACTGATAACACGTATAAAATATATGGACAGACAGGAAATTAGAGATTCATTTTTGAGTCCTGGTCCAGAAAAAAAATGATACAAGTTGCTGTTTGGCTTGTTATATGGAAGACCCTGCTGCTTAATTAAATTTGTTTTATTTATCCAAAGAACTTGGTTTAGCTTTATGGAAAGAGGTTAACATTTATAATTATTTATGTAAAAATGGGGTACAGTTTAATCGAGGCGATGATTAAAATTTTTTTATTAAGTGGCTTGTTGAAGGGGTAAATCTGCTACTTGCAATATACAGAGGGTTTGACTGGAGGTCAAGCCAATGAACCCCGACCTTGCCGACAAAATGAAGTTTATAGAAAATTTAAAGAATTATGGCCCTATATCTACTAGGAAGGGAAACATGGAGAACTTTCGAGAGAATTCGATGTGACATCACGTTCAGTTAGAAAAGCTATAAATACTGAGCCTACACGAGTGAGGTCTTGTCCACAGCTCAAGCTAGTGAGCTGATAGTCACTGAGCGCTATTGAAAGTGCTGTAACTGATATTTATTAGTGATCTGCTATCTGCTAGTGCTAAAAGTGCTGTTTAGTTTTGTTACCTGTGCTGAGATTTTTCTGGAATATTTGTGGAATAAAGCGTCATTTTTCATTATTCTGATTGTTGGACTACATTCACGTACACCCATCAGACGTGACAGATTTTCGTGACAGTATAATTAATTCTATGGGATTTCCATTTCAGTTAATATAAAACCTTTGTTAACTCAATTCGCGAATTCAAAGCTCAACAAAATGCTGGTTTATTGCATAAATTCTTGGTTGGGTAACAAGCAGACTGACAATTTTCAATTATTCAATAGAAACTTTCATATTAGAATTATCGTTAAGAATTTTTAAAAAGTTGTTATTATGCTCTGAAGATATATAATTCAAGTTTTATAATACTAGTGTATTCGAACAAGGTATTTATAAAAATCATGCGCTTACAGAATTTGAAACAAATAATACGAAAATGAAATCCCTACTTACAAACCATCGCAATTCCTGTCTTCAAACTGGCACGATCTGATGAACTTTTCTTTGGTGTGACCCATGTAGATCCTGATACTTCGGTTTAAATATTTGTACGTGTCTTGCATTCTAGTGATGAAATTCTATCCAGAGAAACAGGATTAAATCTATGCAGCGCGTTAGAAATAAAATGAAGCACTCTCGAAGAGTCCAAAAAAATTTCTGGGCTGTTAAACTTACTTCTCTGGTTTCATTTGGTCTCTCCTGGCAGATGTCCCTGTCGAGGCTACACCACAAGTCCTGGCGAACCCTGGTGAAGAAGAAATTTGCACAACTTTAAAAGAAAACAATTCGGAATGACAAAATCGTTATATACCAAACACGGGTCTAAAGCTGGATACTCACGGTCAGTCCACAACGCGCAAATTGTTTGGTAGCACTCTACACCATTCCAATTTTCTGCACATCTATTTACATCGGTCATTCACGAGTCAGACCGCGCCAACCGCAAACCCATCACCTACGAGTACTCCTATCACCTAGGGCTACTATGCCTCCCCCTCCCCCCACTTTCAGAACGGTACTCGAGCAGAGGTTTTATTGTTTTCGCTTTTGTGAGAGCCTCTCTCCCCCTCCTCCAAGGTAGTCTTTCAGCTTTTATGGCCCAACACTCCAAATGGATTTCGTACGAAGTTGAAAATCCAAACTTCCGATCGCATCACTCCGATTCTCATCGGATTCTCACATTGACGATCGGTTTTGGAGTGACGTGACCGAATTTTCGTGGTGTGGTCTGACAGTGAGTGCCCAGCTTAAAACCGCTCATCCATGACCTCTCAACGCCACTCCATTTTTAGCCCATCCATTTAGGCAAGTCATTCAATACCGCTCCACGCAAAGCAAATCTCCAGCCACTACCGGTCACTTCGATCCCCTACCCCCGCCTTCCTCTTCGAATCACATGCCACCAAATGTCCTCCCCCCACACACACGCAACTACTCCCGCCGGTGTTTATTTATGGTCCAGCAGCTCAATTGGAGCTAGGGATATTCGAACCGTTTGGATATCTAACCTCACGCTCCACACCTCTGCAATTCTGACCGCGCTTTCACATTAAAGACCAGTTTTGGCGTGGAGCGGTCGTGAGTGCCAGCCGAAAAGAGTCTACTGGCACAATGCCATTTATATTTTATTCTTTTTGTAGAGCAAAAAAAACATGGTTAAGAAAGGGAAAAAATAGGGAGTGGTCTAACATAACCTAGAAATTCGTTTCTTTCTAATTACGTAAAACAGCTTTGGGTTAATGAACGCGTAAATCTTAAAAATGTAAAGAAACATTAAAAAAAAAGTTAAATAAAGTTTGATGGCTTATACGATTGTTTTCCTTTCGTAAAAATAAGCATAGTTTCCGAAGTATTCGATGTTTCGACACGAATGGAGGCAATTCATGTGAGGTCACAGTCACATGACGAACGACGGGAATTATTTCATATCAAACTATATTTTGTCTTAAGCCGAGCCGTAGCATCATGTCTGTTTTCTCCTGCAAGATAGTAAAGGTTCTTTCCCCTGCTACGGTCCAGGCTGATCAGTCTATCCAGGATTGGATTCTGAAAAAGGCAAAGTAGGCATCTGCCAAGGGAGGGCCCGGAAGCCTCAAAATATTTTGACGTGAAAACGTCTTTCCGCTCGTTACAGTGGTAATCGGTCGAATTTTCTTGTGTGACAAAATACCGTCGGGTTTGAATCGCTAATAACTACGAGACTAATAATGCGAAAAGAATGGTTGACACCACAATGTATCTGTAAGAGTTTGTCGCATAGTATTTGTTTTGCCTGAAACGTCATCGTAGCAGTGTAGGCGCATGCGCGTGATTGTTATAAATTAGTTTTATGTAAGGTTCTAAATAAGTGTAGCGTGGAAACGCGTTTAGCTAGGAGGTTGATTCTGGTGTGATTTTAAAGAGCTTGAGGAGTATTACTAGGACCCAAAGAGATACAATAAAAATATTTATCAGAATGTAAGAAAAATCGGTATTAAATTGAAAATTTCAAACTCTGCATGTTTTTTTGATTATAACATGGATAATATTAAAATTTGAATTCGCAAATTTGAATATTACGGGAAATATGATCATTTGCAGTAAATGATGTTTTACTGCGCATACGCGAAATGTAGTTCTGTAAACAGATGGAGCCATCAAAAACTACTCTAAATAAAACATAAGAAAGGCGCATTTCAGGTACGTGCCGTAGACACTTCGTGCAAACGTCGGGTTAAAATCATGAAACAAGTGTTTCGTATTAATATGTAATTTAATTATCAATCTCTTCAATACAATATTTACACAGAGTAGCATAATGGATACAGAATAGATACATCACAAGCTACCACAGACCCTTGCTATATGCGATAAACTTGTGATTTATCTATATTATACTATTCTGTGTAAATATTGTATTGATGATTAAATTACATATTAATACGAAACGCTTGTTTTGAGATTTTATCCCTACATTTTCACGAAAAATCTACGCCGAGTACCCGACCTGCGCTTTTCTTATGTTTTATTTTTGTGGTATTTCCAGTGTCATCAAAATTTGCAATTTCATTTGATTTACGAGGGCCATATACTAGAACATATTCAACTTAGAATCAAGTAACGTTTAAATTTCAGAACACTATTTTTAAGATTTAGGGAAGGAGTCAATCTTTGGCGTGCACTCCACGATGCCACAACTGGCGGGTCATCTTCCATTTCATGATGTGGTGGCGATCAAAACCTTTCTAAGACGCACTATGAATCCAAAATGAAACTGGAGCGATGCATTTGTCGTGTTTCATGTGAGCGTGTGCAAATTCCACTTTAAAGATAGAAACCGTGCGTTCAAAGCTGTCTGCAGAAATACCATTCTTTATCTGAAGCCAGGAACTAATTACCCCTTTCGAAACGAGTATTAACGCCACAACATTTTTGGTAGCATGAACTATGAGTAGGGCACACTAGAATGAATAAGAAATTTTATTTTTAAGAAAAATATATCCCCTGCTTTAGGATCGTGACATATAAGT
>BGPR01000059.1:82834-110736 GCA_013235015.1 Araneus ventricosus
GTTTTAAAATGCCAAGTGACTAAAGTCAAAAGGAAAAGGATTCTTATCGTTTTGCTTTTGTTAAGGGCGTTCTTATTGTTTTAAAATGCCATCTCAATAACAGAAAAAAATGTGCATATCAATATACTGAGGGTTCGGAGTTAAAGTGAACCAAACCCATATTGTGCCCATCATTTTGCACTCGCACCCCTCATTGTAGTGTAGAAATGTTATATTTTCTGTGTAATAGTGACTCAAGTCCATAGTTCAATTTGTGTCACCATGCAGCAAGAACAATTAGAAGTCAACCGTTAGCTAAGCAGTAGCTCATCAACTTTGAGATCTGTTTTCTCAGAAATGAATTTCATGGACTTGGGTCACTTTAATTCTGAACAAGAACACATTAACTCGTTTTTCTTTTGACTTGGTCACTTTTAGCTGCATACAAATACACTGAAATACCTCTCTGGTCATGATTGAGGGGTAGATGCTTACACTCTGAGAGTAACAACCTATAAGCTTCATTAATCAGGCCAATTTTGAAATACAATTCTCCTGTTCATTTTTGTGCATCAGAAATTCAGCTTCACAAAAAACTGAAGAGGAATCAGTTCAGTTAGGCAAGGATTATCGCAGGTTTGTGTAGCAGCTGTCTCAACAGCATACGAGAAAAAACAATTGCTGTGCCAAATACTTAAGTTAGCTACTCAAGCAATGGAGAATAACACAGAGCCTCTTTTCATTTGAAGGACTTGAACAACAGTCAGAGACTGTGGCAAAATAGTTCTTTCTCGCATGAATCTTGCAAAGTCTGATTTGTTTTAATGTACAACATCAAAACTCAAGGTTCATACTGTATATATGATACTAAAATTCAGGAGTTTCTAAGGATTTTTTCAGGAGTCCAGTACAGAAAATTTAGGAGATAACATGAAAAAAAATCAATTGCAGGGGAGAAGGGGGTAGTGTTGACAATTTTTATAAAATTGGCAAAAAAAGTATACTAAATATCAATTCTCCCATCTTTCCCAATTGTGGTGACTTGGAACAACTCTTTCGGCGCTAAATAAGGTCAGAAGTAAGAATTCCGGATTCCAGCGACTTTCTATCAATAAGGAAAAATGGAAACGTCAGATTTTTATGTTTTATCGTAATTTTATTTTTTGCTCTTCGATCATAATTTTTCAGGAGACAAAAATAAATATCAGGAAAAAAAAAAAAAAAAACAATTTTCAGGAGTTTTCAGGACCCTTAGAAAAAAAGCAAAATTCAGGAGTTTTTCAGGAATTTCGGGAGGAGTACGAACCCTGAAAACTTGACTTAACTCCTGTCCACACAAGCTTTAAGAAGTCACCTTTCACACTGAACTCCAGACATCCACAAACAATCTTTATGTTGTGCTTATTTATAAATCAGAAGCACTGAAACTGCAAACTGATGCTTAGTTTCTAGAACAAAATGTTATATCCATGTTTTTTCAATAATGTCAATTATATACTAGAAACCACCTTTGAGAACACTGCACAGTTCATTTATCTCCATTCATTCTACAACAAAGGACATCTCAAGACGACAGCACACAAAAAAGCTAAAAGCGATTTTATCACAGGTGAGTGGCTTAAAATGTGTTTTTATGTGCCTCAGAATAATAGAAAGAGCTCTAAGAAATTAAACTTATGTTTTAAATTTAGAGATTAATACAGTTTCATTATACGGATCTTCAATTCATAGTGCTTAAAACCAAATTCTGTTGAAATATCTTTAATCAATTTTGACTATAATCATTATGCCTAAGAATGTTTAACATGCATTGATTTACTGTGTAGTTGTTTTTCTTTTGGGGTCACTAAAGTTATTATGGATTATGGAGCATTATTTTGAATCCATTGAATTGTGGAGAAACAAAAAAAAAAAAGTTGTAAGCTAATATTACTTTAAAAAAATTTCCAAAATTGGAGGCACCAGTTTATATAATTTTCAATCAAAATAATTTTTTTCTCCTGACAGTTTATTTTGTTGAGCATCAATAAATAATAAACAATATATATATATAATAAACAATACATAATAAAAATATAAATGACAAATAAACAAGAAATTTCAGGTGTATTTATATTACAAAATGGCAAGCTAATATACATGCAAGCAGAGTCTTTAGTTTTTATTTTGCATAAAATATGAAAAAATTACAAATTCACAATGATCTTGGATTGTCCTCAAAACTCACTTTTAAACTTGAAAAATAGAGAAGGAAAAAATAAAATAAAATTAAGTCTATTCTGTTTATCAGAATGATTTTTTCCCCCTTGAAGCATTTTTCTATATTAAAAACTTCCCAGTAACCATTGCACTTACTTCTATTCCAGTTTGCACTGCATTCATATTTTCCAGACATTAAAAAATTATAAGTTGGAGAATGGGGCAAGCTGTTGAAATCGCCACAAAATATAATCCCAGATGATTGCAGATTCTGGAAAAAAAAATGAAAATTGCATGATGTAAAAGAAAAGAATCCTAAAAATACATATAAATAAAATGGATGTCTTTAGGAGCATCAGAAGATACAATTATCATTATTATAGTGCAAATAAAAAAGATATTTTAATACATATAATGATGACTTTTACATTCAAAGCAAGATGTTCAAGTTTTCTTGAAGGCAATTATTTGCTTAAGACAGGGATGGGCAAACTTTTTCGGTCGCGGGCAAAAAATCGAAAAAAAAAAAAAAGTTTGGCGGGCCAAGATAAATTTTTCTAAAATTTTAAAAACAGTATACAAGTATTACAATTTAAATATGTTAATGAGATGAATGAAATAGCGATTTCATTTTTAAAAGTTCTTTATATTGAGGTTCGAAGTGAGATATACTGATTCTAAGGAACGAGGCTAAATGCTCATCTGTCAGTCTACTTCTGAAATAATTCTTTCTAAGGTTCATAGTTGAAAACACTTGTTCACATATATAAGATGAAGCAAACATAGCACTGATTTTCTGGGCGTGAGATATTAAATTTGGGAACTTACTTTCGATAATGATTTGTAAAACTCTAACTTTGGCATATTTAGAAACGACTGCTTGAGATGATTGTTAGATTGCAACTCAATTAATTCAAGCTGCAAATCTGACCTCACTGCTTCACAATTTACGTTGAAAGGCATGGTAAAAATATCCAATTCTGTTTGAATGGCACTGAAATCTTGAAATCCGCGTTCGAACTCAAGCCATCTTCATAATTCTTAAGCTTCTCTTCATTTACTGAGGGTATTGAATTTAACCTCGAGAAATGAGACAAGTCGTTCTTAGCTAGCTGCCCAGCAAACAGATTAAGTTTTAGTTTAAAAGCTTTGAGATGGGCCCAGATATCGTCGATAAATTGATTCTTCCCTTGCATCTTGACATTCAAGTTGTTCATATGACAAAGAAGATCTGTGAAAAATGCAAAGTCCGAAAGCCATTCTGTATCTTCTAACATTTCGCACTCTGCAGAATACTGTTTCTCATGGAAGAACGACACAATGTCGTCTTTCAGCAGCCAAACTCGCTCGAAAACACATCCTGCACTAAGCCACCTTACTTTCGTGTAAAACAGTACATCAGAGTATTCAGATTGCACGGAATGAAGAAAATCTCGAAATTGCCTGTGATTAAGCCCACGAGATTGAATAGTATTTACAAGCTTCACGACTGCATCAAGCACGGGTTTCATATTCAATGCAGATTTACACAGAGCATCTTGATATATAACACAATGTAGAAAAACAACATTGTTCCCGGGATAGTTTTGATTAAAGAGTCCAAGAAATCCAGATTTTTTTCCCTGTCATATTTGGTGCTCCATCGGTCGTAATATTACATATATTTGTTATAGGCACTTTCAAAGTTAAAAGCCCTTCCTGAAATTCACGAAAAATATCACATTCCTTTATAGTTCCCTTTAAAGAACGCATGCACGCCAGTTCCTCAGTAATTTCAAAGTTCTCATCAACACCTCTTATAAATAATACTGTTCACGCCACACTTCTTGTGTCTTGGTGTCAGCGTCAGATGGCGCCACTGTTCTTTATTTTGTATATATATATAGTGACCTTGATTTTAATAAAGTAGTACAGTCCATGAGGCTTGTGTGTGATGTGTCCTTTCTGAGCTATGTCTTGTGTAGTGCTAACCATTTTTTGGTCCGTCGAGCGAAGCCAGTAGTCAGCGACCTTTGGAAATTGGCATTTGTGAGCGTGTTTGCGGAGTTGTGATGTGGCGATTTATAAAACGTGATTTGTGTTGATTAGGCGAATTCAGCATTTTGGACGGTGCTATTTTGGTGAGTGAAATAATTGGGTTTAATTGTAGATTGAGATGAGAAATGGACTAATTGGTGTTGAGGTTTTATTGCTGTTGGTTTTATCTGATGTTAATTGCCTTTATTTATAAGTCACTTTCAGTTGCGTGTTGGTTGCGTTTGCCGGTGGTTTGGGTTGTTTTAGAATTGGGTTTGTATTTTTAATGTACCTAGTGATGATAGTCTAGTGAATACAGTACAACGTCGCAAATCCGGAACCGTCGGGACTTCGGCAATTCCGGATTTGGGATATTTCCGGATCTTAGATCATTTCCATATTAAGAAGTGATTTTAACATCATAAAACACATAATTCAATTTAAATTTTTTGAAAACTTATTTATTACTTGTTTTCTTTGATTTATAAACATAATTAATATTATTTCTTTTTAATTTTAACATTTTTGCAAAACATTTCATTTAAAGTGAGTTGCTTCATTAGTTTTGGTTTTTGATTCAGTAACTTCTCTTTTATTTTATGTATCGCCATTATGTCCGACTCCGAAATAAAGTCTCTTTGCTCAAGTCCTTTTATTGCGGTGTTCAACACTTCCACTAAGCTGTCAATTGGCATTTTATTTTCCGCTTGTGTTTCTTCTTCGCTCTCCTCGCTATCGGATACCGAAGTGTTGGAGTTCGTCAACACCATATTGCATATTTCGGCATTGGTGAGCTGACACACTGCCGGGGCTTTATCATCGCAATGCAGTACTTCAAAGGCGTCATCTTCGGCAATTTCTTGTCCTCTTGACTTGACGTACTCGTCCTAGTCCATACTCTTCGCATAATTTTGAACAGCTGTGCCACTTTCCAACTTTTTGATCAGGTTGACTTTGTCCTTGATCGATAGTCACGTGTTTCTTTTTGTTCCACTGGCTACAGTAGAACTCAAAGCACGCTTCGGCAAATTGATAATGAAAGATATAAACCAGAAGATATTTAATAATAAGAATTAAAAAGCTAAATAAAATGTTGGAATCGTTCATCAAGCAAAATATATCAACTCGGATAAGAGAAGTTCAACATTCGCGAGGGCTAGTTCGGAATTAAAGACAACCGCGTCTATTCGTTCTGGGCAAATCCTGTGCGAGCCAGAAGGGAGGAAGTTGCGCGCGCATCTTATTTGTTAACATTTCTTATATTCTGGACTAGTTCATTTTGCGTGCTAGAGAGGGGAAGGAGGAAGGTATTGTAACTCCGCAATTTTTTACCAATAGCCCCATTGCTAAACCGTCACATCGTTGTACATGTGGTTAAATCCTTTCCCTCCCCAGATGGTTACGACCAGTTTCTGCTGATTCTGGGCGCCGATTTGTTAGATAAAAGTTAGGATTGTGTTTTTTTTTTTTTTTTAGGGGAAGGGTTTACAGAATTAAAAAGGTCCGGATTTTGGATCATTCCGGATTTTGGACGTCCGGATTTGAGACGTTGTACTGTAGTATTGTCTTGTTTTCAGAGTGCACTGCGTGTATTTTAGTTCTTGTGAATAGCATAGGCTTAATAATGTCCGTTAAATTGAATCTTAAAAAAGATGAGCTAATCGCGATTGTGGAAGAAATGGGTTTGACGGTTCCAGACAAAGCAAAAGTGGTGGATTTGAAGGCTTTGGTCGAATCTAGTGATGTGTATAAGAACGATATTGAGTTTGTGCGTAATCTTATTGATAATATTTTAGAAGAAAAGAGGGAAAGATTGGAAGGATTTGAAAGGGGAAAAATTGGAATCGGAAAGGGACAAGCGAGAGTGTGAGTTGGAATTGGAGAAAATAAGGTTAGCCCAATTTGAAAAACAGCTAGAAACTGCGAATGCTACAAGGGATTTGGCTAACACATCACAGGCTACCGAAATCGTAGAACCAGGTTACCTAATTGATAATTTGGAAAGTTTAATTAAAAGTGTTAAAACCCTAACAATCCCGGTGCCTGTTAGGTCAGAGTCGTTTAATCTGTTTTTCCAATCTTTGGAAAAAGCATTCCAGAATAAATCTGTACCTAATGAATTAAAAGCCGAGATTCTTTTAAATATTTTGAGAGAAAAAGTAAATAATTTACTAGCGTATGTTAGTCAGGAGGACTTGTGTGATTATGAAAAGATAAAGCAGTTAGTGTTAAAGGAATTTGAACCCACCCCCCAAGAATGCCTGAATAATTTTAAAAAAGGCTCAGAGGTTGCCATCGAAGACTTGCGTTCAATTCGCTTCTCGTTCATGTGCATCCTTTGACTATTATTGTCAGTTACGCAAGGTAACTGATTTTAGTTCTCTGTGTGATCTTATAGTTTCTGATAGGATTTTCGAAACACTTGATCGAGAATTGATGACTCATATTGCGGTTAAACAGGGTGAATCCTTTTTTAAACCCCAACAGCTCAGTCGGCATCAGTTGGAAGCCGTTCCAGGATCGTTTTGTGTTTAAGGTGTCCATTTCAATTAAACCATCATATACCAAGCGTGAAGTGCTAAGTGTTATTGCTAGACTGTATGACCCTCTGGGTTTCTTGGGCCCTGTGTTAACAAGAGCAAAGGTCCTTCTGCAGCGATTATGGTAGCAAAGGCTGGATTGGGATGATGTGCTGCCCAATCCAATCGCCGATGAGTGGAAGGAATTTGTGACAACCATGAAGTGCATCGAAAAAGTAAAAATATTCAGATTTATTCTGACCGACACTTGGTTAAGAATCGTCCTTCAAGGCTTTGCAGATGCGTCTGACGCAGCATACGGAGCTGTCGTCTACCTGTAGTGTTTCTATCAAAACAATAGTGCGAAGGTGACCATTCTGGCAAGCAAATCGCGTGTTGCGCCCATTCGAGTCATTTCAATACCCCGGTTGGAGCTCTGTGCCTGTGTTCTTCTAGCTCAGCTTGTTCAGAAGATACGCTCCTCTCTGAGATTGGAGATTAGCAACATTGTGCTTCATACCGATTCAACGATCGCCCTGGCATGGTTGAAAACGCCTGCGAATCATTTGAAGACCTTTATCGCTAACCACGTTTCAAAGGTGCAAAGATTGACGGAGAACTGTTGTTGGACCCATGTGTCATCGCATCTTAATCCTGCGGATCTTGTTTCGCGTGGGTTAAGCCCTCGTGATCTTCCCGAATTGAAGTTATGGTGGAATGGCCCATCATTTCTTGAACAAGGTGAAATGTCAAGTGGACCAGGACCACCCTTGATGAATGAATCCGAGTACTCCTGCGAGCTCAAGAATGGTGCAGTTCCTGAGATGCCTATATCCAGTGTTTGTTTCAACAAATTCTGATTTGTCTTTTTTATCTGATTTATTGTGTATGAGTAATAGTTATATGAAAATTCTTCGCATATTTAGTTATGAATTAAGATTTGTAAATGTAAAAAAATCTAATGTGATAGTGTCTGGGTCTCTTTGTGCCTCAGAGTTGAACCAGGCTGAAAATAGGTTGGTCGGGATGATCCAGGGGGAGGTTTTTTCAGCTGAGATTCGGGACCTCCAGTGCCAGAGGGGTGTCTTACCAAATAGTAAGCTAAAGAATTTGAATCCCTTTCTTGATAGTTGTGGAGTATTGAGAGTGGGTGGACGCTTGGGTAATTCAGATTTGCCTTATGTTGCTAAATACCCAGCAATTTTGCCTAATAAACATAAATTGACAAATCAAATAATTGCATATTTTCATTTAAAAAATCTTCATATCGGTGCTTCCTCCCTTCTTCACTGTGTAAGAGAAAGGTTTTGGCCCCTAAATGGTCGTTCTTTGTGCAGAAAAAATGTATATGAATGTATTGTTTGTTTTAAGGCCAAGCCCGTGGTTATGTCTCAACTAATGGATAATCTGCCCTGGGATAGAGTAGTTCCCGACTATCCTTTTAATTGCTCTGGTGTAGATTTTTGTGGCCCATTTATGATCAGATATCGTAATCAAAGAAAAGGAGTCCTACATAAAATGTATATTTGTGTGTTTTGTATCTAAAGCAGTTCATATAGAAATTGTATCGGACCTCACATCTGAGGCTTTTATTGCTACCCTTAAGAGATTTTTTGGTCGCAGAGGTAAGTGTGCAAAATTGTACTCCGACAATGGAAAAACCTTTGTTGGTGCAAATCTGGAAATAAAGGGACTTTTGAAATTGGTTAAAGAATCAGATGAGAAGCTTTCGGGTTTCTTGTCAGATGAGGGAATTGAATGGAAATTCATTCCGCCGAGAGCGCCTTCCTTTGGTGGCTTGTGGGAAGCTGCAGTAAAGTCTGCCAAATACCATCTTAAGAGAATCGTGGGAAGGTCAAATCTAACATATGAGGAGTTTTTGACTGTGTGCATCCAAATCGAGGGAATTTTAAATTCCAGACCCCTGTGCCCCTTATCGAGCAGTGCAGATGATCTAAATGCCTTAACACCCGCTCATTTGTTAATAGGCAGGTCAATGAACTCTATAATTGAACCTAATTTAACTGATTTGAGTGAAAGTGTTCTTAAGAGATGGCAACGGGTGACCAGGTTGGTGCAGCTTATTTGGAATAAGTGGCATCGAGGCTATCTAAGTGAATTGCAACAACATAACAAGTGGCAATTCCAAAAGAAAAATGTAAAGGTGGGTGATCTGGTTGTCCTGATCGAAGACAATATGCCTACATTTAAATGACCTTTGGGCAGAGTTACAAAAATATATAGTGGAAATGATACTCTAATTAGGGTCGTGAAGGTTAAAACCCAAAATGGTGAGTATAAACAAGCCATTTCGCGAGTGTGCCTATTGCCTATGCCAGCTTGAATTTCATTTAATTGTGCAATATTTTGTCTTTTTTCCATCTTATTGAATGCGAAATATTTAGTTCTGTGGAAGATTAGTTGAAAATGATATAGAATAATTTTATCGTGAGCTTTTAGAGATTCATATTAATATTTTATTGAGTGTATATTTGTGAGTTTAATTGTAGAGTGCTTGTGGTTGTGAATCTGAATACTGGAGTGTACTTGCATTTTCTTTGTGTGTGACAACTTAAATTTATTTAATTGTAATGCCTTTAATGTTGAATGTATTTGACATGTCAACGGGGGGAGAATGTTCACGCCCCACTTCTTGTGTCTTGGTGTCAGCGTCAGATGGCGCCACTGTTCTTTATTTTGTATATATATATAGCGACCTTGATTTTAATAAAGTAGTACAGTCCATGAGGCTTGTGTGTGATGTGTCCTTTCTGAGCTATGTCTTGTGTAGTACTAATCAAATACTAATTGAGCAGTATCATTTATATCAGTGCTTTCATCCATAGCAATGGAGCAAAATTTAAACTGGCCAATCTTTGACTCTAATTGTGATGTCAAATTTTTATCGATGGCTTCGATTCTAGAAGTCACCGTTTTTCGAGATAAGCTTACAGTCTGAAAATTATTTTTCTTGTCTGGACATAAAACATCACAAACTTGGAGCATGCATTGTTTAACGAACTTCCCATCACTGAGAGCTTTATTATCTTTAGCAATATTGTATGCTATAATGTAACTTGCATGTGTAGCTGCTTCTTGGATAGTGTTTACCTTCTTGAAAAAATTTTGTCGGCTTGATAATTTTTTACAAAGACTTTCTACATTTTGTCTTCTTTCATATTCAGACATTGCTTCGTAATTGGAATTCTTATGCTTAGATGTGAAATGACGGGAAATGTTATATTCTTTGAAGACTGCTACAGCTTCATTGCAGATGAGACTCACTGGTTTATCTTTAACAACTGTAAAAAAATATTCCCAGGTCCATTCATCATTAAACACACGGCATTCTGAATCAACTTTATGTTTTTTAGTAGCCATTTTGGGGTTGAAATATTTTAAGAATAACCCAAACAAGAACTAGCTACGCTATACTTTTAATACTTTCACCACTATTTACAATGATGCTATATGTCCGCAATCTTTCCATACGCAATCAATAATATTAAAACTCACGCCAAAAGAAAAAGCCGCTGGCTGGAGCTTAAAATGCGCAGTCTGCCATATGTGAGGTCTAATTCACCTATATTGGATTCCCATATGTCTGCTCCCTGAGAAAGAGATAACGCTTGTTGGCGCCAGTCTACAGCTATAACTAACAAAGAACTTCCGCTTTTAACACTTTACCGATTGAAAGCTGTCTGTTTATTGATCAGAAACACATCGTTGCGATGTGGTTGAATGCGAAGAACAGAATGATTTTCAACAGAAATGAAACCGGAAATACCATCAATAAATCAAATAAAAAAGAACATTACAACCAGAGGGTGCGAGCGAAAGGCAGATGCACTGGCGCCAACACTGTCTATGCTTGCTATTTCCATCGATTTATGTTTTGTAGAACAAAAATAGAGAAATTAAAAAGATCATCAGTTCTTTGAAAGAAAAGGAAGAAAAAAATAATATTTAAAAGAAGTAGAAAAGGAGATGGATATATAATATATAAATCATATTTTCTTTTAATTTCCGTCGGACCGGCAAATTAAAATTCTATCCGCGGGCCGGATAAAACCTTCTGGCGGGCCGTAGTTTACCCATGTCTGGCTTAAGACAAACATGTCAAAATTTGCAGCCTACAATGTATACCCAGCCAATATAACAAACAGAAATTTTAACAAAGTTAAGAGCTTAAATTTTTTATTTTCACATAATTGAAAACTGGAAATGGGAAATGCAGTAAATACAAAATAGTAAATTTCACAGAAGAACATAATAACATAAGTTTCAGCCCTAGCAGTCCTATGTCAGTAACAACATCTACCAATGTATTTTTCAGCTACTTGTTGCATACCTCCGCATACGGCTCCCGCGATTTCCACAGGATACAAAATCCGTCTCCTAATACGAGTCATGTGAAAATAGTGTGTGTAAGTTTCTTTCCCATATTTATAATACGGAATTCCGCCAAATTTCTTACAACCATTTTTTTGGCGACTTGGCTCGCGTTTGGTTCACAATTGGCAACATTTGCACCCGGCTAACGGAAAATCGCTTCGCTTGGCGACTTGGCTCGCGTTTGGTTCACAATTGGCGACATTTGTGCCCGGATAACGGAAAAGTACCCCATATTTATAATACGGATCCTGCTTTCTCTCAGTGTAGGCTAAAAATATTATTTCAAGCTTCGTTTTGCATCTAGATGGCAGTACAAGTACAAAAATGGGAAGAAAATACATGAAGAGACTTCACTTTTGGTGTGAAGAATGTCAAGTAGGATTAAAATGCCCCGTATTTCAGAACCAGAATTTTCAAAATCATGCCGTATGCGAAGGGTCAACAGTCTTCAATTATAGAAAATGAAAATCAGCCTTACACAGTGACAAATTACAGTGACTAGTACAGTACAAACCCGGTTAACCAAACTAAAGGGGGGGGGGACTGTTTCGGACAATGATTTTTTCGATTAACCATAGATCATCTATTACCACTTAGTATCTAATTAAAGTATGCAATTCTGAAATGTTTTGAGTGTAAAATGAATTAAAAACTCTTTGTAGGCTACACTTATGTTCTTTATTAAAGTTAACCCTCAGTTGGGCACAATGTGCCTGGCAGGCACAGGTAAACAATATTGTTACAAAGCTATAAAGTTGTTTCCCTCAGATGCTATTCTTGGAGACAAAGTTCACGACTTTGGCAACAAAAGGAATTTTCTAAAAAGACTTTGAACTGTCAACCTTTTTCTACGGGCTTCGTGAGCTTTCTGGAGATTATGTCACTTCCTGTTGAAAAAGTATAAAAGCAAGCTCTCAAGCAAAGAGGAGTTAGTTGGATTTTGATCAGCAAGCAAGCTGGTGAGCTGATAAGAAACCTTTGATCACTGTGTTGAGATTTATTGGTAATCTCTGACGTGAATTTTTACGAGTGTTGTTCTAATACTTGCGCTACGTTTCTTTTCTTGGAATATTTGTAAAATAAAGAGCTTTATTTTTTTAAATCCTGCTTATTGGACTGCGTTCACATACAGCCACACGACGATTCATAATAATATTGTAGCTAATATTGTTAATACCCACCAATTTTAATTTTAGCAATTTAAATTTAATCACTGACCTTCTTGGGGATAAAAGAAAAAAGTGTGGATATCGTTGCAAAAAAGTTTCGTTTTCGCACTGTACAGTATGTGTTTTTTCGATTTCTGATTTCAGAGGCATTTCTGATTAGTCAGGTTTAGGTTAAGTAGGGGTTTACTGTACTGTCAAGAAGGAGATTTAAAATGAGTTGTAAAAAAAAGCACTCTGCACATGATTCTTCCATGAGAATCATTCCCACTACGCTTTATTCTTATCATTGGGGGAGGGGGAAGAACTACATTTATTCTCGCAGCAAGATTGAAATAAAAAAGGACTGAGTTTCTACCAGTCTACAGCCTAGAATATTTCTAAATTATGTTCCTGCCCGTGTTTATCAGAAAAGAAGTTACAAAATTTTATGATATAATTTTCCGAATTGTACCTGTATTCCAACGTGGTTAACACACGGATTTCAATATTTTTGAGGAATTACTGAGCTAGTACCAATGTATGGAATAATATTAATGACTTTTATTTAACTATGGTTATGAACTTCTGCAAAAATACTATCTTCAAAACTGACTCCTGTGGGAAAAGATGTAACTTCTTCAATGATCAAACAGAATCACAGAATTATGGAAATGGACTGAGCAAAAAACAAGGGGGGGGGGGGCATTATATATCAAGAAGCATTATGAATAAAAATCATAAGCTTTAAAAATGTTTTGACAAATATAAAAACAATCGTCAATTTTATAATATCACTAGGTCTAAATCAGGCTTAATTCTCTGCTTTCTTAAGTGACTTAGAATGTGTATATCTGTGTTTAACCTGTTATACCAGAGTACGATAACTACCTACATCCCATATTTGCAGGGACTTAATTAAGGAATGTGTAAAGTTTTAAAAAATTAAAAATCAAGACATCAGCTTGTTTTTTGATAATGAATGGCTACTTGATGATTGATAAAACAAAAAAATTATACAATTTAAATTTAAAACTGCTAAAAAAAAGTCATCCCAAGTCTGTACCAACAAATCTAAAGCATTGAAATGTAAACTCAATAATAAGAAAAGGCGTGGGCTGATCCAGGTGAAAACTGGAGCCATTTTGCGGCCCCTTCACAAAATTCCACTTCATAAAAACGGCCCCTTCACAAAACTCAAATTCATAAAAACAGCACCTTCACAAAATTCAAATTCGTAAAAACGGATACCACTTCATAAAAACTGCTCCTTCACAAAATTCAAATTCATAAAAACAGCCTCTTCACAAAATTCAAATTCATAAAAACGGCTCCTTCACAAAATTCGTAAAAATGGCTACCATTTCATAAAAACAGCCCCTTCACAAAATTCAAATTCATAAAAACAGCCTCTTCACAAAACTCAAATTCATAAAAACGGCTCCTTCACAAAATTCAAATTCGTAAAAACGGCTACCACTTCATAAAAACAGCCCTTCACAAAATTCAAATTCATAAAAACGGCACTTTTGCAAAATTTCATTTTATAAAAATAATCCCTTTATAAAATTTTTTCACGGCCAAACAACGATTCTCAAAGATTTGCCCAGTTCTCAAAGATTAGGTATCCTTACTTTTCTATATCAAATCGATTTTAAAAGTGAAGATACATTTCTGCATAATTAAGTGTTTCGTTAATAGAAAGTTCCAATGTTTCAACATACTTTTAACAATAAACCACTATTATTTTTTTTAAATCTAACTTCTTTTTTAAAAGTTTTTGAATGCAGCATTGCACAATATATATATATACAAGTATTTTTTTTCTGTATTATATAAAATTACTGCATATATTTGGTTCAATGAAACACTTTTGATATTAAACAAAAAATATAGAAATATGACTGCTAAAATTGAAGGTTTTACATGATAAAAAAAAATTTCACAAAAATATTTTTATTTTTCACAAAAATGGGCCCCTAAAAAAAACCTGGATCGACTCCAGAAAGGAGTTAAAAAATTAAGATCTAATGCACTTTTCAAGATGCAATAAGAACAAATGAAGTTTAATTGATACAACATTGCATCAAAAAAAAGTTAGGCCTTAAGCTGGCTTCAAACTCGCCGTTTCACAGATTTTAAATCAGCAATCAATTTAAGTATAAGCAGTCTTTTCTGAAGATATAAAATTACCGACATTCACCTTGATCAGTTATGAAAGTATTCACTGCTAATTTCTGCATCAGTAACAGTTATATGCAGCGCAGAGATGCTAAATATAAGTAAGAAAATATTAATTTTACTAACGTAAATTATTGTTTTCATAATTTAGTTTCAGAAATAAAACAATATCGCTAAAAAATTTTTTTTCTCATATTGGCAACATAAGATTTGATGTTATCAATTTGGCCTCCATTAACCTTTGAGATAGATAAGTTTGGTTTAAGATATTAAATAATAAAGAATATGCTTAACATTCTGTAATATGCTAAATAAATGAAGTAAAGAAACATATTCAGATGATCGAAAAAAGCTGCATTAGGTACATAACATTACATATAAAACAATCACAAATTAATCTTCAAGCATAATTTTAATGAACATAGAAAAAAAAGGTTTAAAATAAAAATCTGAGTATTACCTTCCTGACTACCATATGCTCAATAAAAGCAGTACAAACAGCAGCTTGTATGAGTCTCACTTCAGGACTGTCTTTATTTGAATACAAATGAGTATTGGCTACCAAAAGTTCATAACCTGGTTGATGAATGTGTTCAAGCAACAACAACTGTAAGATAGAATTTCATATTTTTTATTTATTGACATATAATAGCTTAAATATATGATGTCTAGCATAAGTGCATTATATATAATTTCACATAAGTTTTCTAATTTCGAGATACAGAATTAAACTATATATGTATATATATATATATATATATGCTACGTGTATATATCTATATATATATATATATTATAAACAAGGGTACTTTTCTGTTAGCCGGGCGCAAGCGAAAAATCGTCAAATAATGTAGAATTCCGGCAAATTTCTTACAACCATTCTCTTGGCGACTTGGCTCGCGTTTGGTTCACAATTGGCAACATTTGCGCCCGGCAACGGAAAATCGCTTCGCTCTTGGTGACTTGGCCATTCACAATTGGCGACATTCACACCCGGCTAATGGAAAATCGCTTCGCTCTTGGCTCGCGTTTGGTTCACAATTGGCGACATTTGCGCCCGGCTGATAGAAAAGTACCTAAACAAGATACAAGCATTGCAGAAAGTATTTACTTTGTTTTCAAACATTGATACACAGACTCCCACTAATTAATTTCTTCAGGCAGATTGATTTAGCTCCATAATATGATTCCTTATTTTCAATATATGCTACTGGTCAAAATTATTGCAAGGTATGTAAAATGCAAAACATTTGGAGTTAATTTGAACACAATGTCAATCAGTTGTCGAGAATTGTGGGACATACGATCATACAATCGAAATCTTACAGATGAATAATCTAAATTTTATGGACATACAATCGAAATCTTAATGGTATTCAATTGGAATTTTTATACAGGCTGCCTTCGATATCTGGCTTTAATGTTTTTAATGTTATGAAAGGAAAATTATGTTATGTTTCACACACGCACAGTTAAAAATTATTTTCTACAAATACTCACATTTCCTCAAATATTCAAGGTATTTACTTCAAATTTCAATATAATGCTTTGCTATCGCATTGTATTCTATAAGTTTTGTATGATTTGGTTGAAAACTCTGTATGTTATTAGCAAAAAACATGCAGAAAAAATTAGAATTTTTTAAAGAAACCTTTATATCTTCCCGAATAGTTGTGCTATTTTTACAAAAATGAATGTAGGCAATGTGCATAGGGGAAAAAAAACAAAAACATTGATGAAAGTTTCAAATCATTATCAGCTTCCTATGAAGCAGAGTAAGACAAAATACCTTTTCATCTTCATCAATTTCTGGAAGTCCCCTAAATGCCCTCGTGACAAAATCTTCACTGTAAAATAAGACTGGGCGATGTTAAAGTTTTAGCATCGCGATGTATCGCCACTCTAACATCACGATATTTCGATACATCGCGAAGTTTCGCACTTACTTTTGCCTAATTTTGCATTCTTACACTTTTGAGTGGATGATTAAGGCATTTATATGCTTATAATAAACTCAATCCTTAGTTACTTAACAAATAAAGTGTCAAAAGTACTATAAATTTCTCTAGTTATCAACAATAAATCGTATATTAAAAACAATTAATATGATCTTCTCTTCAACCAAACAAACGATGAACGGCAGGATTGATAATTATACCCTTGTACTTAAAACAACATCAGAGAATTTACACGATTAGCAGAAAGCACGAGGTTACACTAAGTAATGCACGTTTCGATGACTGAGAGATTCTACAACAGACACAACACTTCGCTTCCTCAATTCTTCTGATGGGTTATTTTCATCGTTTTCATTCGCGGTCACATCGGGATTCACCGTGTCGGCACAACGATCCGCACTTCGCAACGTATGTCTCGGCTTGATGAGTCACGATGGAAGAAACATGGGGAAAGATACGCCATGGCAATCACTGATGATCGGCGAAATGCCTTGCGCTTGCGGGCATCGATGCACGATCGGGAACAATTGCTCTTCGCAGCGCGCATGGACATCGATGTCTACGATGCATTGGGAAACATCGTACACATAGCGGGTAAATCGGAATTTCCGATGCTTCGAAAAAAACGACAATATAAACATCGGAACACCGATGATTGCATAACATCGATATTTTCCGATGCATCGAAAATCGGCACAGTCCTACTGTAAAATGCAAGTTCCCATGATTCTCCACAACTGATTGTGAATCATTGTATTCAAATTAACTCCAAATGTTTCACATTTTACAAATCTTGTAATACTTTTCGCCAGTAGTGTAGAACAGTTTAAAATAGTCACACAGTTTGCTATGATAGAGAATAGACCATGGATAGGGTTATTTTTTACCCATAAATTTTCAACAACTCTTCAGATTTCAAAAAAAAAAAAAAAAAAACTACTGATTTCACAGTCAAAACCTAAAATGATGAGAAACCTTTAATTGCTTTTACTAGTATGCCATTTATGACAGTAAAAGTCACTCTGAAATGTCTAAATTTTAATTTGTAACTAGTTTGTTATCTTTCTGTATTGACAAATATCTAAAAACTATATGAAGGCCTGCCAAAAAAAGAGGGCAACAATTCTTTTGAGGTTGTGGGCCATGCAACAAATTTTGAGAAACCTGTTTAAGTATTTCTACCATTCAAAAATTGTGCATAAATTTGTTACTTCAATCACTTTTATTTTTTTCTAATAGAAGATAAATGTCAATGGACACTGTTCCCCTTTTATCTGCCAGTATTCAAGGTTGTTACAACAGGCTCTATGAGAAGTATATTTTGTCTTGGTGTGTTCTACCTTTTTTTTTTTTTTTGTTACAAGAACTTGTGAAGTTGATATATATAGTAAATAATAACATCAAATAAATAATTTAGAAATTTTCAAAAGCAAACACTAGATTTGCAATATACCTAATTATTAGAAATTAAATAAAACTACCCTTATATACAACATTATCTTTATATAAACAATGTTTCATTAATTAATCACACAGTATCCTTTGAATTCATCTCTTACTTAATTTTTTCAATTCAGTGTTCTATAATATTTTACAAACAACTCACTGAATTTCACTTTTACAAAATCTAAGTCAATTCTAATATAGAATAAATTGAGGTTGTTTGAAAGTGTTCGATTGTACACACTCTTATATACTTTTTAAAACATGACATCAACATAAAAATTCTTATGCCATTACATTTGCTCATGCAAAGAAAGACATATTAACAGCTTCTTATCTGAAACTAACCATTATATAGTTCTCCACCATATGAAACTTTAACTTTCAAGGTTAGATTAATTCAAAAAATTCTTATCTCTAAATGCATATCACTACCTACTGATTATAACTCTACATACTATATACAGTAGCACAAATTCATTTTTAAATTAAAAAACAATGAACAGACAAAAATTAAAAAATAATGACAGACAAAAATTAAAAAACAATGAACAGACAAAAATTAAAAAACAATGAACGGACAAAAATTAAAAAACAATGAACGAACAAAAATTAAAAAACAATGAACGGACAAAAATTAAGAACATCAAAGTATTTAGTCAACGGAACCAAAGCATAGTTATTATTAATATTCTTTGAAAATAATTCAAAATTAAATTTTAAACAGTTCCAAATAAATTTTTTTAAAAGATCCCACTTTAAGTTTTCTATGCAACCTAACTGGTCATAATAAATCTGGAAGAACTATTTAAAAATAATGGAAGCAATTTATTTGCTATATAAAGTGACAGGGATGGAAAAGTTGTAAGTAAACCTTGAAATTTAGTTCTCAACAAAAGTAAAAAACTTACTACAGAAGTTAATTAGATACTTACGTATTAACACCACCGCAGCTGAAGTTGCGCTAATGCGCCAAGATTGGCGTCACTTAAAAACTGCCAAATCTGTAGCTGCGGTGACATTAATACGCCACCGCAGCTACAGATTTGGCATTTTTAAGTGCCGCCAATCTTGGCGCATTAGCGCAACTTCAGCTGCGGTGGCGTTAATACGTAAGTACCGTTAATTATTACAAAAGAACTTGGTACAATGAGGTGAAAGTCATTATTACAAATTTATGTTACAAAGCAACGTCTGATTAGCAGCAGATTAATAATTTTAACTGTGATTTAAAACACACATTCAGATAGAAAACCTTCTCATTTTTTACTACATCGACATGTACAGTCAGGAAGGACAGTAATTTGAATGAATAACAACAAATAAAATTGATCTTTAAATTTGATTACATCCAATGAAATACAAAATTAATACCTGCAAAACCGTGTTTTGTGAAAGCAGTTTATTCATATCTTTCAGATTTCCAGCAACTTTGCTAAATAATTCTCCATAAATATGTTTTTCTTTCACTACCCTGTTTAACAAAATATCATATTTCCTTTTAAACCTAAAAAAAATGCAAAGATATGTATGAGTGAATACAGTTGAATTGCTTTCAATAAAGAAATTCAAAGAATAGCAACTGAAAAAACATCTGCTGAATACCTGAACTTAGATGTTCGGAAGAAGGTCGCAACTCCTTCATATCTGTGGCCACCTTTCTTAGTATAATAACCAGAATATCCTTTAAGATTTAAAATTGGCTCAAGATCTCTTTCAAACACTCTGTCTTCAACTTCTTGCAAACAAATTATATCACTTTTGTATCCTGAAAATAAAGAAAAAGTCCTTTTTAAGTTCAGAACACTCAGATTGTATACAAATACATATTAATCTAAAAAGTGAAAACTGTAACTTCATAATTGTTATTTATTTCAGAATATTTTGTACTAAATTATAGTATTAGTGTAGTAAATTATTTTCAAACAAAGAGCTAAATAGTGATTAATCTTTTCTCAGGCATGGTTATTATATGGTTCATAATGGGCACAGCAATCCCTCGGATAACATTTTCTTTTTTTAAATCCACGTCTTAATCTTTAACTTTTATAGGTAAACACTAAATATATTTATTTTTGGTATTTACGTATTAACGCCACCGCAGCTACAGATTGGCAATAATGCGCCAATAAAGAGCAATCTTCCTTACAAAACACGCCAAATTGGCGTTAATATGTAAGTACAAAAACCGCCAAATTGGCGGCACTTAAAAACTGCTAAATCTGTAACTGCGGTGGCGTTAATATGTAGGTACAAAAACTGCCAAATTGGCGGCACTTAAAAACCGCCAAATTGTCGTTAATACATAAGTACAAAAACCGCCAAATTGGCATTAATACGTAAGTACAAAAACCGCCAAATCTGTAGCTGCGGTGGCGTTAATAAGTAAATACCTTATTTTTGTATATATTATTTCATTTCCATAATGTTGCAAAAACATTCCCTATATTTCTTGGATAACCTTTTGATCCAAATATGGTACTTTTTAGAAGCCATCGTGACATAGAAAAAAATGTTACTAGTTTAGTCAAACTGATTTTAGGAAATCAATTACAATTTTTAACCCTTCACTGCATACTGTATCAAATTTGATACATAATTTAGTTTTTCATTTTAATAATGAATAGAAAATTTCTTGTCCACTCGTACATGCTTTATAAGATTAGAAACATCGCAAGAGACCAGATAATAATCATTTGTTCCATTTTCCATGGAAAGCACAGGTCCTATTGATGAGTCTGTGGTAGTCAGTGATTCAATTCCTGATACACCTATTGACATATTTACACAGTTTTTAGCATTTAAAAGGAGACTTGTATCTTTGATGGTTCCATCAATTGCTTCTACAGATATTTACCATTTGATATTACATTTAAAATAATTTTTTTATTGTTTCATATAAAAAATAGCGATTTGATATGTTCATTAAATTCAATTTAATAATACCACAATTCTATTTTGAAATTTAAAAAATCGTGCATTGAAGGGTTATAGGAAATTTACCTGCCATGTTAAATCTATTTTGTATTAAACAAATATATAACTTTAAGTGTGAAAATAAAAAAAAGAGAGAAAAGAAAACTTGCAATTACAGAAGTGGTGATCTGAGAGATCGAAATTTTGGGTTTCCAGCCTTTGGCAAAGGGCGATTGAAGCAGAAACTTAGTTAATCCCCACTCCTCAAAGGTCTATGAAGTTAGTTTAAAATGCAAAGTATATCCAAAAGATATGAGAGATCATCCACATGTAACATTGGGTAAAAATGAAAATTTTCTACATAGTTACCTATTAATTCCTTAAGCAATATTTGCTTTCGATAATAAGGATCTCTTGCTTTCTTTGTAGAATATGGAAACTTATTTTCTTCAACATACATCTTTGCTAAAACATTATAGGTCAGACATCGGATGCTAAAAGGATCAAAACATATTTAAAATAAGTGCAAGTGATAAAAATTTTAGGATTTGTCACTCTCACTTTATTAAAATCACAAACACTTTGAAGTTTAAGAAATGTCATTAATGTACTATGTAAATATATCCTATTATTCCATTAGCAGACCCCAATTTGTTGCTTAGCTTGAATGTTAGCATCACTTTGATTGTGCCAACATTCATTGCTACGATTTGGTGATTAGAATTATCGATAAAAGTTGGCAGGGTTTAGTTTGGGGCCCTACTAAAAGAATTGTACAAAATCTACCATCTATTATTGGATTTCTCATAATTTCAATAAGCAAAACTCCTTGCCTCTTGAAATATCAGAACCATAGCCAAAAGGAAAGAAATTGGATTTTGCAAACAACAATTTATATTTAAATATTCTAAAATGTCTTTTTTTCCCCAAGAAAAATTGAAAAAGGTTTCAAAATATAAGTGTTTTAGATTATAATTTTTGATTATTACAGAATATATTTACTTCTCAATTCAAAATTTTTTACATTTTAAATATTATCAATGAAATAAATAAAGAGAGAGAGAGAAAGAAACAGTGTTGCAAACCTCTTTATTTTTTAATTAATTTATTTCACACATATGAAAAAATATATAAAAGTCATTGTGGATGTGTATGTATGTATGTTGCACATCTCCTAAACCACTGGACCAATTTCAAACAAATTTTGCACACTTTTTATTTATGGCAAGAGAAAGAAACCTGTCAGCATTTCGAAGTCCAAAAATTAATTAAACAGTCAGTTAATTAGAAATTAACCGAAACTGTTTTTCCACAGTAATTTCGGAGCAAATTATCTTACAAAAAATATTTTTATATCATCTTAAAGTTCAAAATTTTACCTTTTCAATGTAACCAATTTTATATCTGTTAAATTTTTTATAATTTTTCAAAATTTAATAAATGATTATATGCATACGATTTTGAAATAATGCAAATTTATAGCTACTCTGTTGCTAGGCAACGGTTAGACATTGAACTAATTTACCTTTATTTTATGATATTTTTGTTTATTTTTATAAACATTTTACATAAGAGAAGGTTTATGTGGAGTTTATGGTACACACTTACTTCGTTCCTCTAAGGATCGCCAACTCTTTGCCACCAAGAACGGCGATGAAAGAACGTTTGTTTTGGCTACATCTAGATGCTTTTAACAAGTGACAAGCACGCATGCACACAAATTGATCTTTTCATCAGTGTTTTGCATATCAGGCTATATTGTGCCACGTTTCGATTGGACTGTTTTGTTCAACTCTTCAATGCGATTGGTCAATAAATTCGAATTTGAATAAAACTTCATTTAGAATTTTTCCGATTGAATATCTGTACAGTACCGTGTATGTTATTCTGTGTGTTTCGTTTCTCAATTAATAAGCGAAGCTACGATTATTCCGCTATGCTGAAAGCAGAGCCACTGATATTTTTTAAGTTAAGAAATTTGCCCGATACACGCTTGAAATGCCACAGGCATTGCATGTGGAAATTCTAGTTTTCGGAATTAAAAAAAAAAAACCTAGATTACTAACATTCAATGAAAAAGCAAAGCTACTAGTTTCCTGCTATGCTGAAAGTGAAGCCGGTGGTGTTTTTTTAAGTTAAAAAAATTTGTCCAGTACACACTTAAAATGCTGCAGGCATTGGGTGCTTAATATCTCGTTTTCAGGTGACACATACGTAAGAGAGCAATAAAAAGCACACTGCACATCCAAAACAGTATTTGGCGATGGCACATGAAATTGTGCCAAGAAAAATTGGCAAGAAATAGGTGGGTACCGTAAACTCCACATTTACCGAAGAGAAAGATCACTGTCAACTTTTAAAAGCCCAAAAGTTAATTAAAATTTCAATTAATTAAAAATTAAGCAAGATTTTGGCATTTTCCGTGATATTTTTTTGAAAATAATTATTTTTAAACCATATTAAAATTTTAAAAATTAGCTTTTCAGTGACACGAGTTTTATTTCCATTTAATTAGTTGCCCAAGTTTTAATATAATTTTTCAAAAATTAAATTGTGTATAAAATTCACAATTTGTAAAAAATTTTTTTATTGGTAAAGAACAAAAATACATACAAATAACTGTTGCTAGAACACATTAACAGAATTCTGGAAGACCCAAAGAGAAGTTTATAAAAAAAAAATTTGGTTATTATAATTTTCTATATGAAATTACATCAAAAATATTAGACATGAAAGAGTTTTAAACACAAGCAACATTGGGCATAACAGCTAGTACACTTATAAATAAAAAAAGTAAAGAAACCAATTCAACCTTTAATAACAAAGCTTCAAAATTATTTCTACATGAATAGTTTTTTCTGTGTTTTTCAGTTAACTCAACAGCAACCAAAATGCCTTTAGTACGGCAACCTTACACAAAAAAGTTGGTAAAAAACTGCAGATTTTGTTGGCAAAGGTTACTGCATTTAGAGATCATACACACAGATCAATTGCTGTTAGGATAACAGGAAAGCAATATTTAGCATCAACAATTATAATTCATAGGTATTGTAATTATATAATTAAATGTTAAAAAATTATATCAGTTAACTGTACACTGAAAAACCTACAGTACATCAATACAAATAACTTTTTTATCTCACCTGTTATCTTCACAAAAAGATTTTGTGTTCTCTTGCCTTTCTTCAAAAGGGAACTTATCAGGTACAGCTTCAACAACTGTCTTAGATTCAGCAGACGAATTCAGTCCGGTTCGACCATCTTGCTTTGGGGTGCAAACAACCCTCAAATAACAACCAATGTCTTCGGCACATGGGAAGTAGATATAGCCTTCATGAACTTTTTTCCAATACTTTCCATTTTCCTCCAGAATATCATTATTTATTAATCTATTAATAGAATTTTCTTCTACAGAACGATACCACGTAAAGGTAGACTCGTGCAAAGAAGCACATTCAAAAATAAAATGAGGTCTCACAGCACATTCAGATATGATGAATTCGGGCAAACTCAGATTTTTAACAGTAGGGGGATTGTAACTGACTTCATAAATAATATCTCCAACACTCAGTGCTGAAGCCTGAGACCATGCTTCAATATTAGGCATATTACTATCGACTATGGAATCGTTTTGCAGTAGAGAAACGTCTATTTCTTTAGTCATGTCATTTTGTACACTACTGCCACTAGCTGAATAGTACTGTCTAATGATTTCTTTTTTGTGATGAAGTTCAGCTCTCAGTTTAATGCGATTTAACGTTTCTGCCAATTTCTCATCTTTTGGTCTTTCCAATTTAAAATAATGATCAAAATATTTAAAGAAAACTCTTATGCCCTCTTTGTCGCTTACAACTTTTACCAAAGGAGTATTTTTCGCATTAGATGAAGAATTCCTATAAAAAAGTTTAGCAGCGCGATTCAAGACAAAATATCGGAATGCTTGCATTTTTAAGAAATAAAAATGATGACGTAAAACCACTTATTATTACTGCCAATACATAAAGTGTACGGCTTTTCTTACAAAGTAATTTTTGTTATGAATGATAGGAGTTATGGGATTTGAAGCAACAAGGGCTGTAATCCCCAATTTTTGTTATTCTTCAGTATTTACATACAAAATACATTTTAAAGTCATATAATCGCTATTACCGACGTTATAAATATTACATTCTTGAAAAGCGCCAATAAAATATAATTTTCGGAAACACATGCCCGCTTTCGAAGTAAAATTCCTTATTTACTTTAATATTGTCTATTGTGTGCTTTTACCAGCACTAATCTGATAACCGATTTGAAAAACCGATTTCCTATACTATTCAGATTTCAGGAATAAAATGGAATTCTGATGCCCGCATATTTATGAAAAGAAAAATTATTCATATTAGTATTTAAATTATGACAATGGAAGTTTTTTATTAGGTTTTATTTGTTGAGGAGCCGGGGAGGCAAAGAGAAAAAGAGAGAGAGAGAGATATTAAGAAATTTATCTTGGAGCCTGTGGCAACAGATTCAAAATTCTTAGAACGTAAACAGAATTGGTTAGGCGAGGGTTTGTTATTTTTATGGATTAAGCCGGAGGATTAAGCCTTCACGAAAATAAGTGAGAAGGGGAAAAAAAATATCGGTTTATTTTCAATTTAAAGTAAGAAAAACCGCTCTCTAGTCTTAAATAACTCTATAATCCCGTGTTAGGGAAATTAAATGTGGCCTTTAGTGCTCGTGTTCATTTGAAGAAGACGGGAATTGGAGCAGAGGATCTTCCACAGTAGAGAAACAGAAATATATATTTCCTATTGTTTTATTTTCAAAAATAAGGTAAGCAACTTGTTATGTTAATTTATTTTTAAATTTATCATTTAGTCATTCCTTTCCACAGGATAATAAAACGCTATCTCTTTTAAAACGTCGATCACATTTTTGTTGTAAGTTAAAATTATATTTTATATGAAGATGATATTCTGTACGAAAGCAGTATGCTGTATTGTAACTAATTACGATCTTAAATATTTGCTGAAACATCCATTTGTACTTATATAAAGAAAATTATGTTAGCCAACCATGCCGGTTTTAAATATATGCATTTATCGGAACAGAACATCGTATTATCACCACCTAAGCATTTTTAAAGATATGAAGCCGTTAATGGTTGAAACGATTTCTTCCCTCACTTTTTAGAGTTCAAAATATTAAGAGTCCCTTTACTTTTTTATTTATTGTAAATTAGATATCATTAGACATTCCACTTGTTGGTAAAGTATTACCATGTCTGTCAATTTTTTTCCCCATTGAGAATAAGAAGTCTTAAATCTTCTTAGTCACTGTCTCTCAGCAGTGTCACACATATTGTTTGTTTAATAAGCCCTTTAAAATGTGGTTCTTTTTCTATTTTCATACACTTGTTTAACTTCTTTTGTTTCATGTTATAAAGATGAAACTTTCGTTATTGATTTTTCACCTGCTTTCTGATGTGTTACGGTTTTAGAATTATGTACACTTCTGTATTCTCGATGACAATGTGCTATTTTAATGTTTTCAGAAGTTAATTATCATTTAATTGATTGGTAATTAAATATGGATTCTGTAGCAGTGGTGCCACTGTTTAATGAATTTCAGAAAAAGATTGATTTTAAGATTCCATAATATTTATAACAATCTGTATATATGTAGGGGCTTTTTTTTTGTGTTTCCCCCCCCCCCCCCCCCATCTATTCATGCCCAGTAGACCAAATTTGGCACAGTGATGGAATAAACAGCACAAATGTAAAAATTAGTTTAAATTCGAATTAGATTTTTATTTATTTAATTTGAAGTGGTAAATTCATCTCCTTTATTGTCTATTTTTGCAAATTTTCTGCATATATTCTCAACCAAGAACCATAATTTTCAGATCATTGTAAAGTCCAGAATATCCTTGTACTAATAAGAGTAGGTAATTTATAGTTGGAGTGAAGCAGCAGTGAAGTTGGTGAACTGATAGATATTGTGCACTATTGAAAGTGCTATAACTGATATCAGACATGACACATTTCCGCGGAAACTCGGATTTCCGCTTTTTCGGCATCGAATTTAATCATTCTTAGGATCGATGCAAAACTGCATTAAAATTTTTGTTAATGTGTTGGGGGGGGGGTGCTCCCGCAAACAAAAATTTTGCGTATGACTCTAAAGCGAAAGAGTTTCACATTCATAAGATATTGCGTAATCCTGCCGAAAGCCGTTCAGCGTCCGAGTTATGTATCGACGTTTTCCCGCACTTTGGGGTCAAAGTTTAGAATTGGGATTGGGGAGGAATGCCCGAAGGTTGTATTCTTTTCTTTCTCGTTTCGTTCAATCGCCTTTCGTTCCATCCAATCGGAATTCATTCCGAATTCTGAAAAAAAATCATCCACGAATTTCTCCGATCCGAATTTCGTGAGAACAAAGATCGTTAGCTCTCTGTGAAGGAAGCCATTTTATTTTCGCGTTCTCTTTAACATTCTTTTCTTCATTTTTGTTAGTTATTTCGATTTCATTTTTGTTAGCTTTCGTTCCTTAACGTTTATCTATCAACACAGGCATGACACATTTGTGCGGATTTCGGCGTTTTCGGCATCGAATTTTGCCGGCATTCTTGGGATCGATATAAATCTGCATTAAAAGTTTTGGTAATGCGTTGGGGCAGGGGAGGAGGGGTCGCTCACAAAAGACGTGAATAGCACGCAAACAAAAACTGTGCGCCGTGTGCACATTCAAAATAATATCAAATTTGATAGATAAAAGATCAGGAAGAATGTATATTGAAACATATTCTTCAATTTAGAGTGTTAAATACAAAATGATGAGCAAAAAGGAGTCTGCTTTTGAATATTTTAGAAAAAAGATTTTTTGCGTGATGCTATTGATAGTAACGTGCAAAAATTTAAGGTCATCAGGCAAATGGTACTAGGAGGAACTAGATAGTAAGAAAATAGCAATGAGAAAAAATATAAAGAAAAACCCCAATCAAAGAAAGAGAGCAAAATTTAGAAAATGGAGGAAAATAGCAGACTGAAGCATATAAAAAAGCTTGAACTGTTAGGTCAAAAAATGAGAAAGTCTTAATAATTATGTATAATCAAAAAAAAGTTTACATGGCCATATTTTTTAGTGAGATAATTTTTACCCTAGTTTTT
>BGPR01000059.1:120736-232406 GCA_013235015.1 Araneus ventricosus
CCAGGTGATTTACAACAATACAAACTATTCATGGAATTAATTTGAAAATTTTAAAATATGTACTTTTTGAAAAATTTAAAATTTTAATTTAAATTTTGACAAAAAATTTTGTATACTAACCTATAGTATATTGTATACCATTGGAAAGAGCGTGCAAAATGCTGTAAAATGACACCTGTCCCAGCTCTCCAGCTCAATTAGGAGAGCTCCTAGAGCAATTCAAAAAATTTCCGTTTGCGGTTTTTAGGTAAATTTTTGAAAATTTACATTGCTGTAATTCAAAAAGGAGTTCACATATCTTGATGAAATTTGGTATTTTTCCAAGTCTATATCAATAGTACATCTCTGCCAAATTTCATGAAAATCCGAGATGGTGAGGTTTATAGAGTGTGTTGATTTGACATGGAATGACCTATAACTATTGAAGTTTTTATGAAAAGACTTCACAGGGAATATGTGGATTTCATTAAGTCTTATATAAGCATCACTATGAGAATAAATGATTTATTGACATTCATATTCATCTTGCCCACTTGTTATTTCTAGTACAGCAAAATCACCTGTTTCACTGTTACTACAAGTAAAGATTCACAGGATTTGCATCATATTGTAAACCTTAAATTATTACCAGCACTATCAGAAGCACTGGTAATGTGAGAAGATAATATTCATGGACAAACATATCGTCTTTAACAGTAGTAATGTATATCGGTTATTTTACATTTCAATTTATATTTTTTTAAAAAAATTCTCATTTCACAAGACATTTTAATGCATTTAATTACTATTACCTCTAGGAAAGCTAATATAAAAATGTATTTTTGAAAAATAGGGCATTTATTTGTTTGATGAGTTACGTATATATTCTTTAAGGAATTAGGTAAAAAGAGTAATTTTTACTTTCTAGGAAATTTAAAATCATGTATTAAGTATTGTGTGAATATTCATCCATATTTCCTCTAAAAATAACTTAAAATATGCTAATGCTAATGCTATTTGTTTATGATACTGAATTTTTGTATTTGCTTACTTTGAACTTTCTCAAGACAAATAATGTATTCAATAATATTTTATTGTGGAATACAGACTATTAAATTTATTAATTTTTTTCAGGTTTTCTTAAATGGCTGGATTTACAGGAGAAGCACTTGGAAAAAAGTTGGTAGAGCTGAATAATTCTCAACAAAGCATCCAAACATTGTCCTTATGGCTCATCCACCATCGCAAACACCATAAGACCATCGTGCAGGTTTGGTTCAAAGAACTTAAGAAAGCGAAACCGAACAGAAAACTGACTTTTATGTACTTAGCTAATGATGTCATTCAAAACAGTAAAAAGAAAGGCCCGGAATTTTCGAAAGAATTCAGCACAGTGTTGAGTAAAGCATTTGCTCATGTGAATGAAACTGTGAATGATGCAAAAACTAAGAGTGGATTAGATAGAATCATCAGTGTCTGGGAAGACCGAAATGTGTACGACAGTACCGTCATTTCCAGTCTTCGGGCTGCAATGCGAGGGAAATCACCTGGCCCGGAACCTGCCAAAGAAATTCGACCGGAAAAGCCGAAGAAGAAAAAAATCAAAGTCTTGGAAGTTGAACCAGTTATAAAGAAACCCAAAGAGGAGCTGGCTGTCTTGTCTCCACGCGGCAATCCACCAGAAGCTGAAGATCTAATTAAAGCCTTACAAGATCTTGAAAACTCGCCCTCGACTGATGCTGTTGTGAGAGAAAAGATAGCCCAGTTGCCACCAGAAGTCTCTGATGTGAGTCTCCTGGAAAAGATCACGAACCGCGAGGCAGCTGACAAGTTGGCAAAGCAAGTGGAAGAAGCAAGCTCTCTGTTGACCGATTACAACAAACGTCTTAATGAGGAATTGGAAGATCGAACACAAGTATCCAAGATGCTGAACAATTTCACTCATGCACAAAGACAGCTGCTGGCTGAAGCAGAGAAAAAAGTTGAGGAGTTGAGAGAACAATTGAAGCGAGTGTCTCAAGTGCGCAGTGAACTCAAATCGCATTTACAAAATTTGCCGGATCTCACCCTTCTGCCGAGTGTGACAGGTGGCTTGGCTCCTCTGCCCTCTGCTGGAGATCTCTTTCAGTGAACAAGTGTCTGTTGACTGAAAATGAAGAACACCTACATCTGACTGAATCTGAGCATATTTTATGCCCTTTGAGCTTTTTTATGTTGTGTGATAGAAACAAAAATTATTTTACTATGTGCATTTGTGTACATACCAAGAAATAATATTGTTTGCATCTGATTTGTATTTATTAAGAGAAGTGATGAGGAGTGGCATAATAAATAATAGCAAAGTTAGTCAGAAGACAGCTACTTCACTTGAACTGTATAAAAGTTATACTTTTTAAAGAAAAATGTGATAAATTAAAAAGCTTTAGT
Source organism: Araneus ventricosus (assembly GCA_013235015.1). Lineage (NCBI taxonomy): Eukaryota > Metazoa > Arthropoda > Arachnida > Araneae > Araneidae > Araneus > Araneus ventricosus. The sequence continues at coordinate 123,143 of BGPR01000059.1, forward strand.
CATAAAGAAACGTATTAAATGTCTAAGTGTGAAACATTTGAAGCTGATGTTGTATAAAAACTGAACTGTGGTTTGTTACATTTTTGTCACATTAAACTTATTAAAGAAGGGAGAAGAAATTTAAATATCTTTCATGTTATTTAAGTAAATTTCTTAAAGTCCCGAATCTAGTTTTTTGGATTACTTATTTTTACTGTTATGTTTCCAAGTTTGTACATTTAATTTTTTTTTTTTTTTTCTTTTTTCATGTTGCATTTTTGCAGTCCAAATTTCACCTTCATATTGTACTTCATGAAAGAGCCAAGCTACATAGCACTCAATAACTTTGTCAAATACTGAAATAATCGTAGTGTACTTTCTGAAATAAAACATAAATCATGATTTGTAAATGAATTGTTTCAAGCTTCCTGTGCTTATTTATTAGGTATACAGTAAGATGATTAAAAACTATTCAGTGCTTATGACCATAAATTTTTTCATATTCTGACTTAAGATTGATTTTTCTTTTTTTTTTTTTTTTTTGCATGGTCTTTGAAATTTGCTTCGGAATTCATAAATAAAATTCAAATTTATACTTACTGCTGCTACTGTTTGGACAGTATTCATAAGTGCCTGATGTGAAAAACTTGTAGGTTGGTAAGCTGTTAAAATCCCCGCAAAATAGAATTCCAGTTGATTGAAGATCCTGTTAAAAATGAAAAGAAAGGTGGAATTCAGAATTTGTTTAGAACCAAGAATAACACTTATGATAAAACAAGGGTACTTTGCCCAAACTGTTATTTGTATACAAAATTTATTTGAATAATTTTTACTTGTTCTTTTATAATATAATCCATATAATGTGTGCAGACAGCTGCTTGAAGGAGTCTCACTTCAGGCTTGGCTTTATTTGAATATAAATGCGTTTTGGCCACCAATAACATGTGTCCTGGTGAGCTCATATGTTCTAAGCACAGAACCTATGAGCATAGAGAATAATATTGCCTTTATGGACTGTCATAACCAGCACTTCCATATGATTTCAGTAGTTAACGATAATAAAATATTCATTCTTTTCAATAAATTAGTTGTATCATAAAAAAATTTAAAAGTTTAAATTAATAAGTATTAAAACTTGTATTCGAAAAGGATTTTACCTTTTCAAAATAAATTGTATAAATAAATACTGAATTATTTGATTTTTAATGCAGTGTTTTGTAAGAAGATTGATTTGGTTCAGCTCAGGTCCTTTCTAAATTAAATGATTAAAAGCGTCTTATAATCAAAAAAAAAAAATTTTTCGAATAAAACTATTAGATGTTTGTCATTATGTATTATGAAAATGTGCATAAATGTCATTTAAATCTGCAATAAATACTCTAGAGAAACTTTAAAAAATCTGAAATTCTACATCAGTTTATCCTCCTCGAACATGATTTGTTTTCAAACAGATGTTTGAATTCTGAAATTATACTTGTTCAAAGTAATCTTTTACTGTAGAGTAGCAATATAAACTCATCCTTTTGATAAACAGACACTGAAATTCCAAATTTACTTTAATTAAAATCTGTTCTGATGGAAATTTTCATCATAAGGAAAATTAATCAGTATCAGAAAGGCAACTAATTAATGAAATGTATCTTATAAATTTAATATTAATTCGGCTTCTGCTTTAAATATCTTAACAGAAGTAATTCCAGAAATGTACAATATTTTTTTTAAATCAATATCTCTATCAAATGCATTCAAAGAATCAAGTTGATAATTTGTGATGACTTAAACTATATCAGGGTAAGAATTGCACAAGATATGCATTGAATATGTGGCATGTTTAATTGTTTTCACAAACCATCTCTTTATTCTTTTAAGCATATATATAAAATTTTCAATGTTTTCCATTTGTTATGTTTCCTAGCAATAAAAGGTGCTTTCTTTCTAATTACATAAAAAAGTTTTGTTTGTATCTGTAATATTTTATCTTGTTTGAGAAGTTGACCTATATCTTTATGGTTTCCAGCTACCTTCTTTAACAAATCCTATAAATATGCTTGTCTTTTATAATTTGGTTTAGAATTACTCCATGTTTTAATTTAGCTCTGTGGGAAAAATTTTAATGCATAAAGTTTTCAATTTTAAAAAATGCACCAAGAAAATAAAATTTCTATAAAATTTTATTTTAAATATAAAAAAAAGCAAAATTTACCATACTTGAATTTAGATGATCGAAAGAAAATTGCTTGACCTTCATATCGGCCCCCTGTTTTTGTATGAAAAAACCACTATATCCTATTTCAGAAGATCACATTCAAATGGCCTCTCTTCTAATTCTTACAAGCATAATATGTCACAATTATAGCCTGGAATGAAATAAATAATATTAGTTTATTACAGGCAAAATGATACAATTTCACTTTAATTATTTTAAGTCATATTAGGAAAAATTTAATCAAAAATATAAAATTTAAATTCCTTGAATATAAAATTAGAAGAAATAAAATTACACAATTTTTGTATTAGCATTTTTAAAATAAAATTTCAAAACAAATTTAAGTTAAATATTTCATCTAGTTTTTAATTACTTTAAGTGATAAAATTATCTCTGTTCTTACCTAGTAACTCCTTTAATAAAATATGCTTTCTGTAATAAGAATCTTTTACCTTTGGAGAAGAATACAGATATTTGCTTTCTTCTACATAAAAACTGGCTAGAGTATTATAAGATAGCACAGTCTGTTATATAAAAAAAATGATGTTATGTTCAATAAAGCAAATTGATAAAGATGAATATCTTGTTAAAACTTGTCATTAATTAAATTTTTATTAAGAAAATATAACAGGTAATACAAGGCAGTACTTCCATACCCTGACAAAAGAGAGGACAGGTCAGCTTCAAATTAGCTTTTATTGAAAACTGCCGATTTGGTTGTTTAAACATCGTCTGTCAAGTTACTGGAAGCTATGAAACAATATCAACATATTGTATCAAAATTGCTTTGTGGGTGTATGTGAATGCAATCCAATAAGCAGGATTAAAAAAATAAAGCTCTTTATTTTACAAATATTCCCAAGCAAAGAAACGCAGCACAAGTATTAACACAACACTAGTAAAAATTCACAACAGAGACTACCAATAAATCTCAACACAATGCTCAAAGGTTTCTTGTTAACTCACCAGCTTGCTTGCAGGTCAAATTCCAACTGACTCTTCTTGGCTTGAGAGCTTGCCTTTATACTTTTCAACAGGAAGTGACGTAATCTCTAGAAAGTTCATGAAACCAGTAGAAATAGGTGGAAAGTTTGAGGTCCTTCTAGAAAATTCCGTTTGTCGCCAAGTCTAGCATCTCAGGGAAACGACTTTATAGCTTTGTAACAATATACACTGCTCTAAATGCTTTACAGCGAATGCATTACAGTACGGATAACATCATCTCTACAGTTGCAGTTTATCCCTTGCTATATGGGTCAGTAATTTTGAAGAAGTTGTCTTTGTTTTAATGATTATCAGTGTTCAGCACTGAGCTAAATTGCAAGTGTCATCTATAACAGGGGTTCTTAAAGTGTGGGCATGTGGAAAAAAACTGGAATCACACAGTAGTGGCTTCTTGCAGAATTTTTCAACATTTTGAAGCAAAACAAATCAGAAAAAGCATTTTTAATAAAGAGATGCAAACAGAATTAGAATGCATGCTCTAACTTGCAAAAACTTAACAGAAGAAATATGGCAACTTCGAAAGTACATAGCTTTATCAAAGAACATAATTAAACGCAAAATTCTTCTTCGTTATGTATGAGGATTAGGCAGTACATATGTCACAAAATTTGTGCATTTAATTATTCTAGAATTATTTAAGGGTAGAGGTTCTTAATCTTTTGTGGATCAAACATGCCTTGAAAATAAAAGAGTAATATACTTACTCATTGAAAAAGTTTTAAAATTTAGAATCGTTACAAAATTATTAGAATTAAGTAAAATTATATCAAAATATTTAAGGTATGTGCATTAAACTTGTAGATAGAAAGCTCATAAACATACATATTTAATGATAATGAATTTATGCCATCTCTACAGAATTCAGATGGAGATCACAATGTGCCTTTCTCAATTCAAGTACTATGTTTAAAAATACCCATAGCAGTAATCTGATGATAGTACCTAATTGGGGCCGGCCCAAAGTTGATTTGCGAGGCCTTGGAACCGATTTTGTATAATAAAATAATTTATTGCATTTTGCTATTACATTGCACAATTTGGTATAGTAAGGATTAAAGGAAAACATAAAAGTGATAAATAATTAAATTATTTCTGTAAAGTTAATGTTTCAATCATACAAAAAAATCTTTAATAAATCAAATAACAAAAGTAATTGCTTCATAAATACAATTTTGTGTGTGACTTATTAGAATAAGTTTACAATATATGATATTGTTTTCATTTTCTCACATGTTTTATAGCAAATTCGTTAACAATATCATCACAAATTTGTGCTTTGGTTAATTCAATAGATAAAATGGCTAAGGAGGTAAATCGTTCTTGGCTTATGCTAAGATTTCAAGTAATTTATTATTTTCATATATATATATATATATCTACAAATGCAAAGGTAATTGATACAGTCAGTATAATTTTCAAAACAGTCACAAAATTTGAATACAATTCAAATAAATTATTTTTAAATAAATGTTGCAATATTGTGTCCTGGAAGGCAAAAATTGATGGCAAATTTTGATTTTGCTAAATAAATAAATTTTAATTTTCCAAAATCAGTGAGCGGCACAGGGCCTTGTGTGATTGCACCGTTTGTAACCCCCTCAGGCTGGCCCTGTACTAGAAATGGATGCCAGTACAAGACAAATCTATTTTTCGACAGAAATTACTCAAAATAAAAAGTATATAAATGGACCAGAAATAAAATACCTACTGAAGCACATGCACCTATAGTTAGAATATTAATATGTGTGGGGACATTTTGACCCAAAATTGTTAAACAACGAATTCTTATTTTATTTTCTCTTCTAACATAGAAAAGATATCCTTAACCGCTTAACTTAACAGCCCGAGAATACTCGTGCATCGAAATTTTAGTCTTATAAACTAAAATTGAATCATTAATTAGCTTTATAATTTGATACAAAAATATGTAGGATCCATAAACATCTTAAGTATCCTATGCCTTCTTAGATGAATGAAAACGACAGCCCCTTTCCAAAACAGGAGGGGTCATCTTATTAGATAGCAAAGAAAACTATTCAGTTAAGTGGTTAATATAAGAATTTTTCATGCCTTGCCTACCGTATATGTATTTCAGATACAAATACAATTTTCAAGAAGAATAAAGAAAGTTCATCTCTGTTTCTTTTACATTCGTTAATTTTTTACTCATTCCATTCATATGCAATATAATATAATGCATCTAAAATTTAGAGATTTTTTCAGTACAAAAATATTTAAATTATATAAATATTTGACATGAAGTTTACATCTTCTGTCATTGCCATAAAATAAAATGAATTTGAAATGCTAGTACATGCTGACGTAAATCTGACTACAATCCCCCAGTAAACCAGCGGGAGTGTTCTCCCCTAAACTTTCTCGTATACTCCTAACACATGTAGGGAAAAAAATAAGCTAAAATCCCTAACACAGTGGAGATAAAAAAAAATAATAAAGAAGCGAAATTAAGTCAGTTCCCCGCAAACTCGCTCGGATAAAAATTTCAAATCTGCTTTATTCCCAGAATGCAACAAGTTTCTCCAGCATACAACAAAAGAAACGGCAAAAAAATAATCCACGCAGGATCAGAATTCGCCAAAAGGGAAGAAAAAAGCGCCATGCAGGAGCTGCTGATAATCATGAACAAAAGATTGCGTCCAGTACGCATGTGCATGGAGATAACAGATTCTCTTCAAAAGTAAAATTATACAAGCCGACAGAAAGTCAACCCATTGACGGATTGGACCCAAAATTTTATACGGACCTACATTCATGACGATAAAACTGTGTACCAAATTTTATCCATCTAGCTATTCAAGTTTTTGAGTTATAGTGTTCACATGACTTCGGACATACAGACAGACAGACTTCCCATTGACGGATTTTATCCAAAATTTGATAGAAACCTACAAATTTTGTTCCAAGACCACATACCAAATTTCATCCCTGTAGCTTTAATAGTTTTCGAGTTATCGTGTTCACAGAGAGACATAATTCTAAAATTGTGTTTTTCGGACTCGGGGAGGTCTAAAACGTGGAGATTTGTCAAAATCTCGAGTTCGAAATTTTTTGACGATTACGATACTTTCTCTTTGTATACTTCGTATACGTGAAAGTAAAAAGTGAGCTATCCAAATCCCTTTCTAAACCACTCATATCTGTATAGAAAACAACAATTACAGGGTTTAAAAAATTCCTAGAATTTTTTTGGCAAAAGAGAAACAGAGGTGCCAAGAAGACCCCACATGTGTGCTTGAGGGATAAAAAAATTTAGTAAATTTTGAGTTCTATTAAATCATTCCTAAAGGCTACAAAGAACTTGATTCAGATTATAGGTTTTATTTCGGGAAAATTTACTTTAAAACTTTGCTATATTGCTTTTTAAAGATATTTTACTTGCTTAATATCATCACAGAAGGATTTTGCGTATCTTTGTCTTTCTTCAAAAAAATAGTAGGGGAAGCTTCAACAACCCTATTTAGATTGAACAGAAAATTTAGATCCAACATCATCATTCTGTTTTAGAGTTCAAACAACTTTTAAGAAAGAACCAATATCTTTTTTGCTTACAGAATACACTAAGCTGTTATGAACTTGCTGCCAGTACTTGTTATCTCTTACAAGAACTTACCATTTTTATAAGCTAATATTTTTTTTTTTTTGCATTATCTTCTGTTATAGAATGATACCAAGTAAAAGTTGAGTCATGAAGACTTGCACATTCAAGAGTAACACGGGGACATATTGTATAGCCACACAAGATAAAATTTGGTATTTTTCACTGTTTGGTGTATTATATTCAACTTCATAATCAATATCTCCAATGTGTAAATTTGAAGCTTGAGACCATGCATCCATATTAGACACATGCATATCTATTATAGAATTATTCTGTTTCAAAGATATGTATATCCTTTTGAAGAAGATTTAGATATCTTAGATTCTAGAACTTCTTCTTTAGTAATCTGCAGTGTAGCCATAAGTTTTATATGATTTAAAACCTTTTGTACATCTTGATTTTTTGGTGCTTAAATCTGGAGAATTCAATTACTGAAATGTAAACACCATATTCTGATCATCCTTGATACTCATGACCCTTATTTTTGGAGTATGTTTTTGGAAAGAACTGAATTTTCCTAATAAAGAATTGGTAAAATGTTTTAAAATATTGAAACGATTCATCCTGGTATTTTTAAAAAAAATATTTGTGGGAAAAAGTTTTGAAAATTTAATTTTAGCAATCAAAACCTATTGGAAATACAAACTTTTTTAATGGAATGATGTTACAAATTTATTATAGAGTTTTTTTAAAAAATCCATATCATATATTCCAGTGTACAAATTTTCCCGTCTTTATTACGCTATGCTATCATTTATACAGCGGCAAAAATTTATTTAAAAGAACCAATCACCAAAATATTTTTATAGCTTTAATTAATTATAAAGTTTTTAAAAGTCCTGGTCGCATTAAACTTCTTAGCCATCTGACAACATAAAAGACTTGACTTGACTTGAATTTGTGTTACGGGATTTGAAGCAACAAAGGCTATTATCCCCTACTTCAACATAAAAGCTGCCGGACTCCCACGAATTCAAAACAAACAATGTTTACGATTTTTTCTTCCAGCTTACAAAACATTATAATTTGAAAAGTGTTAAAAGAAAAAAAATTACAATTTGCGTCAAATTCAATTTCTTTCTGTAGAAAATAAATTTTAAAATAAACAGTGCCGTTCTATTTGAAAATTAAAACTGTTCTTTCTCTTAGAAGATTTAAATTATACATGTTTTGTAACATTGGAGGCAAAGCCGTTTCACCAAGCCCGAAAGCGATGAAAATGCGTTATTGACAGAAAAGGAAGGAGGATGATAATCCGAGCTCTGGTGATACATTTCAAATACACAAATTTAATTTCGGTATCTATTATACATCTTAAAGGATTAAAAGTAATATGATATTATGATACAAAAAATATGCAGTTATATTTAATGCTTAATTACTTTTTAATGTGATTCTGAAGCCACATTCATTTCCCCCCCCCCCCCCCCCCACCGAGTTCTAGAGCGGAATAAATTTCTGTCGATAGCGATCTCTTATTCTGTCCTGTCGTATTTAGATCCCTCACACGTGTTTTCAAATTTCTTACAAAAAACATCGTTAATAAACAATATCTTTATAAAATGAATTTTATACCTTGTTTGGCATGGGTTGCCAAAGGCATTCCAAAAGCTTGCCCAGATAAAGTAAATTAATATTTATATGTCTCATGAAATGTATTTCTTGCAATTTTTCGTCTATGAATTTCATGCTTATACGATGCTGTTTTATAGTTGCAACTTTCTGCTGAAGAGCTGAAAAAACTTGTTGAGGAGACGAAAGAAATGGCCGGGTAAGCTATTTCAGCTTGATTAAAATTTTTATAAAAATAATAATGACTTGCCATGTGTAACTTTTGATCACAGCATAGTGTTACTTTCCTCGTTACCTCGTCCTAACGTAACTAATGGTAGAATGAATAGACGACGTCTCCAAAAGACTTGTATCGAAATTATACTATATTATAATTTATATATTAAGAGATTATATATACACTATGCTATGATTTCATGAATTTCAATGTTAAATATAGGAGAATGTGAACAAATATATAGAACTTGCCATTTTTCGACTGCTGAGATTTATGCTTCTTCGAATTGAAAAAACAGTAATTTTCCATTATAAGGCTGCTGTTTCAGCAAGTATACATTTAGAAAATAAATTCTTACCTGAATGAAATAGATGATAATTCACTTCAAAAGTATTATGAAATAATGAATGAAGTTCCACTTCTGTGTATATGAGTTTTTTAGAATGCATGCAGACATTTCGGCTGTTGCCTCATGACTAGAAAAGCATCAGAAAACCTACCATCTCCATTTTTGCAGCCACCTTCATTTCCTGTTTTGTGTCGGATGTTAATTTTTTTAATGTATAATTGTATTGAAGTTGTATATTTTAACATGTGGCATTTTATGGAATGTAATTTTTTTATTAATTGAAAACCTTGTTGTGTGAATGCTGATGCTATTAAATGAGCTTCTGTACAGCGCTGAAGAATGGATTTCTTTGTTTGATCTGGATTTTAAAGCCTTTTTAGTAGAAGTTTTTTGAAAGCTTTTTTAGTAGAAAAAAAAGTTAGTATTGTTGTAGAATGGGTGAAGCAGCTTTGTTGCTGAAAGACTATAAGTATATTTTTTTTATAACAAGTTGTGCAATTCTTTAAGTATTTTATTTTTTGTTTGGAAACCTAAAGCTCCACCAAGAACCAATGGCATACCATTAGTAAATAGATATCTAGGTGTCAGTCTGTAAGGTGTGCCATAAGAATGCAATAGTAGCACATATTTCACCTTCTAAGGATAAATGAAATAGAGGTGAGATTACTATGGCGTTTTGACTAGTGTATTGAAAATAATAAAATGAATAGGGACCCAAAATTTTTTTAAATAAACTAAGAAATAAGCAATGAAATGAAAAAAAAAGAAAGAATAAATATTATCTTCAAGTACAAACATCTATATATATAATTCTCTTACGTGGCGACAAAAAAAGGTCGAATTTCTTAATCGCCGTTTGGCAACAGCTCGCAAGTTTGATTTGTTTACATCCGCGGAAAGTCCGAAGCCGCTTTGTGTGATCACGTTTATTGAAAACTATTTTTAGTAGTTGGAAATTTGTAAAAATAATAAATTTAAGTCGTGCTGTCGGATATATTATCCGAAATGAACAAAAGCGAACTGAACGGGAGTCCACATAATATGCAACAGAATTATCAAGATGCAATGGCTATGGTACGCAAGTTTGGTTAACCAGATCTCTTTCTGACCTTTACTTGCAACCCATCTTGGTTTGAAGTTTTAAATTGCATGGAGGGAGTACAACATCCTGAAGACCGACCTGATATTATTATACGTGTATTTAATATGAAATTAAAAGAACTTTTAGAAGATATTTGCAAGCATGGAATATTTGGAACTGTTTTGACCTATATTTATGTTATTGAGTTCCAAAAGCGAGGTTTGCCTCATGCCCACATTCTTCTAACTTTAGATTCAGAAAGCAAAATTCGCACTAAAGATGACATTGACAAGTTTGTGAGTGCAGAATTTCCAGATCCTTGCACTGATCTTAGACTCTTCCAAATTGTGACAAAATGCATGGTACATGGCCCATGTGGAACTATAAATATAAATTCTCCATGCATGAGAGATGGACAATGCTGCAAAAGTTTTCCGAAACAATTCAAGGATGATACAGAGGAAAATGTTAATGGATACCCTATTTATCGCAGAAGAGCCACTGAACCTGTCCAAGTAGGGAAATATTCCATCGATAACAGATGGGTTGTCCCATATAATCTTTGGTTGCTTAAAAAATATAATGCACATATTAATGTTGAAGTTTGTGCCTCAGTTAAAAGTGTCAAATACTTATATAAATATGTATACAAAGGACATGATGCAGCCTCGGTCAAAATACAAAAAGAAGGTGCTCTGGATCATGATGAAATTTTAAGTTTTGTTGAAGGTAGGTATGTTAGTACACCTGAAGCCATGTGGCGTTTAAATGAATTTAATTTGTCGCATAAATCCCACACTGTAGTGCGCTTAGCTGTGCATTTACCACAGCAACAGCCGATTGTGTACCAAGACGGTCAAGAAGCCCAAGCAATTGAACGAGCTGCTTTAAGAAAAACAACACTAACATCATGGTTTGAACTAAGCAAAAATGATCCTTGAGCTCACAACATTTCTTACTCAGATATTCCACAATATTATATGTTTGATAAGAGTACCACAAATTGGAAGAAGCGACAACGTGGTGGACAAAATGTTATTGGGAGACTGCCAGTAGTTAGTATACTGGATACTGAGAGGTACTATTTGCGGATGCTACTACTGCGCAAATCTGGGGCCATTAGTTTTGATGATATTTTGACTGTAAATGGATTAAGATGCATTACATTTTAACAAGCATGTCAGGAGTATGGACTTCTTCGAGGTGACCAGCAGTGGCATGATGCTTTGAATGACGCTGCACAATTTCAATCTCCGAGACAGTTGCGCATGCTGTTCGCAATGATTTGTGGCTTTGGAGAAGTGGAGGATGTTCCAGATTTATGGGTGCAGCATCAAGTTTCACTTTGTGCATCATTATTCTGAGCAGACTGGACCTCACTATGCACTTGCAGATATTGAGGAACTGCTTACATCCTACAATTTAAGTCTCCAAAAACTGCATCTACCAACTGTAGATTTGCCTGCAAGTGTTTTGGAGAGAGCGAACTTTGATGTTGTGGAAGAGCAGGCTAAAGCTAATAGTTATTCTATGCAGTTAAATAGTGAACAGCGGAATGTTGTGGAAATCTTATTAAGTGCAGTGTACAACAACGCTGCAGATACACCCAAGTGTTATTTTTTTAGATGGTCCTGCTGGGACAGGAAAAACTTTTGTTTATTCAACTTTGCTTCACACAATACATGGTAGAGGTGATGATGTTATTCCTGTTGCATCTACAGGTATTGCTGCAACTCTATTAATAAGGGGGAGAACAGCCCATTCTGTTTTTAAAATTCCAATTGATTTAAATGCAACATCTACTTGCAATTTGAAGCTTAATACAAAATAAGCTGACATGTAACTGAAAACAAAATTAATTGTGTGGGATGAAGCACCCATGACACATGTTCATGCTTTCTTAGCTGTTGATAGACTTTTACAAGATCTCACAAAATGTAAAGAACCGTTTGAGGGCAAAGTCATTCTACTGGGTGGAGATTTTCGCCAAGTTCTTCCAGTGATTTTAAGAGGTTCAAGAACATTAACTGTTGCCAGCTCCTTGAAAACAACACGCTCTTTGGTTGAAATTTCATAAGTTATATCTGACAAAAAATATGCGTGCCCTTGAATCTGAAAGGGATTTTGGTGCTTGGTTGTTGGACATTGGAGAGAAAAAAAGTGGCTCAACGATTCAGTTGCCTTTGCAATGCTACCCTTCAATACAAGACTCTATACATCAATTGTACAGTGACATAGATTTTTCCAGTGTGACCCCACAGGAGCTTAAAGATCAAGCTCTCCTTACTGTTAATAATGAGCGATCCATGGAAATCAACAATAAAGTGTTGGAATTTATGCCGGGAAATGAAACTGTTTATAAAGCAGTTGATATATGAGTGAAGATCCTCAAGATCAATTGACATTTCCTGAAGAATTTTTAAATTCTTTGACACCAACTGGTTTGCCTCCATATGAGTTAAAAGTTGAATATAGGTAGCATTATAATGCTGTTGAGAAATTTAGCTCCCTCTAAAGGATTATGCAATGGTACACGCCTAATTATCACAAAATTGCAGCAAAACATTATTCAGGCAAAATCCATTGATGGTACAGAGATGTTTCTCATTCCCCAAATCCCTTTGATTCCATCTCAGACTAACATGCCTTTCAAATTTAAACGTATGCAATTTCCCATTCGTTTAGCCTTTTCCATGACAATTAATAAGTCGCAAGGCCAAACTTTTGAAAAGATATGTTTGGTGCTCAATGGGCCTGTTTTTAGTAATGGACAACTCTATGTTGGCTTATCATGAGCACAATCTTTTGAATCTGTTTCTGTGGTAGCTCCAAAATGTGAAATATTTAACTGTGTTTATGAGGAAGTTTTCTGTGATTGATTGTCAAGTGTATTTTTTTGCATTACATATTTAATTTGTTTCAATGTTGTATATTATTTTATATCTGAGTGGATTGAATATACCTGCTTTGATGCAATTTTTTTCGTAGAGCACAGTCTTCAATGTGTATTTTATATATGAATGTATTGAATATGTATATACCTGCTTTCGTACAATTTATGTTTTCATAGAGCACGATCTTTTGAATATGTTTCTGTGGTAGCTCCAAAATGTGAAATATTTAACTGTGTTTATGAGGAAGTTTTCTGTGATTGATTGTCAAGTGTATTTTTTTGCATTACATTTTTAATTTGTTTCAATGTTGTATATTATTTTATATCCGAGTGGATTGAATATACCTGCTTTGATACAATTTTTTTTGTAGAGCACAGTTTTCAATGTTGTATATTATTTTATATATGAATGTATTGAATATGTATATACCTGCTTTCGTACAATTTATGTTTTCGTAGAGCACGATCTTTAGAATCTGTTTCTGTGGTAGCTCCAAAATGTGAAATATTTAACTGTGTTTATGAGGAAGTTTTCTGTGATTGATTGTCAAGTGTATTTTTTTGCATTACATTTTTAATTTGTTTCATTGTTGTATATTATTTTATATCTGAGTGGATTGAATATACCTGCTTTGATACAATTTTTTTTTGTAGAGCACAATCTTCAATGTTGTATGTTATTTCATATATGAATGTTTTGAATATGTATATTCCTGCTTTCGTACAATTTATGTTTTCGTAGAGCACGATCTTTTGAATCTGTTTCTGTGGTAGCTCCAAAATGTGAAATATTTAACTGTGTTTAGTGGGAAGTTTTGTGTGGTTGATTGTCAAGTATATTTTTTTTTTGCTTTACATTTTTAATTTGTTTCAATGTTGTATATTATTTTATATATAGGAATTTATTGAATATATATATACCTGCTTTCCTACAGCACAATCTTTTGAATCTGTTTCTGTGATAGCTCCAAAATGTGAAATATTTAATTATGTTTATGGGGGAGGTTCCTGATGCTTTCACTATATAAAAAACGGCCCTTTTCAGGGCCAAAAAATTTTATTCCTTCGTTATTAAGGTGAAAGCATTAAAAGGAAATCAGCTTTACTTTGCAAGTTTTATTTGAAGAAAAATATCTTTTTGGGGGCTAAAAAATTTTATTCTGTGCTGATTTAAGTTAAAGCATCAGAAGAAAAATAAAGCTGATTCATATATATATATGAAGATTTTAGAATAACTTCTAGGACACACAGTGTCTTCATTATAGCGAGTGAAGCGAGCAGGGTTTGCGTAGCAAACCTAGGAGGATTGCAACGCAATCCTTCTGGGGGTTGGCGAGCTTTAGCGAGCAGGGGGCAGAGCCCCCTAGTATATATTATACTACATCTTTACTGCTTATTTCTGTCAATAGATCAGAAAATACTTAAAATCGGTGTCTGTTATTATGGCTAAGGATTTTTATTCAAATTTTTTTAAAAATAATTTAAGATTGAAAAATTATACCCATCTAACAAATAAAATCGGGGAAATAGCTATTTATATTCCAAATGCAACAAATTTGTTTTCCTATTTATATAATTTGTTTACAAAGTATTTTGAATTTGTTTAGTCAAACTGAAGATTATTCAGAAGAAGATGAAGAAGAGCCATTATCTGATGCTGAAAAGGATGAAGTTGCATCTGAAAATGAACCTGCATCAAAAACTAATGATAAAAATAGCAACACTGAAGAAGACTTTGAATCCAGATACAATTTAGATGCATATGATGATGAGGGTAAGATATATTTCTGCTGTATGCATGCATTAGTTTCCATATTTATAATTCTAATTCAATTACAAAGATATCATGTCCAAATTAATTGACTAGAGTTCCAAGCAGTAGTTTTATTTAAATTTATAGATAAATGATTCTGAAGTAATAAATTCAGATAGTGAAGAATAGCTTATGATTTAAATATAATAGAAGTTTATTCTCAATTCAGAAATCCTTTGCAATGGGGAACTTCAGCATTTTTTTCTTCTTATTATTTTTCTAATTGATTGAAAAGGCTTTAAAATGAACAATAACATAAAAAAATGTTCTAGGCAGTTTTATATATATTTGCAATCAAAGTTCACCTCTCAGATGACACGGGAAAAATGATCCATTTTGGTGCTAAGCTGGTCTGACATCACATGTGCAGGGGAGAGCTCCCGTTTGCTCGCTATAGAGATATTGCTTTTTTTTTTTTTTTTTCTATATTTTCTGACTACTGCATCAAATAAAATAATGTCGGAAAGATACAAGTATTGTACTGTTCCTAAATGTATTAATACAACTATAATGGCGGCTGATGAGTAATTTATATATATTATATCTATTAAAATTGCATATCACAAAGCACAGTAAAAAACAGCCTTGAACTCGATATCCATTTTGTTTTTGAATATAAGTATAAGGTGAGATTTTAACTATCAATTTTAAAGCAAATAGTTAAATTTAATTAGTTTTTTTTCCTTCTATTTGATTACATGGAATTTATATTTTAACCCTTTGAGGGGAGGTGGCACAGAGGCTGTCCCAACTTCTTTAAGATTTAAAAAAAAAAAAACTTGCTCTTGTTATTTTACTGCTTATATATTATTTCCATGGATATTCAAATGTTTCTTATATATTTTTTAATTTACAGTACCATTCAAAATTAATCATAATATCTTAATTATAAGTTTAAATTCATGACTTTTTTGATGATGAAAATTGTTTTCATTTGAAGTACAAGAAAATAATTCTCAGAATTTTTGTTGCAAAATAAATCATTTAGATTCAATGAGTGTATTCAAATCAAAATCAGCCTTCAAAAAGTCAGTTTACTTATTAATTATTACAATTGAAAAAAGCTAGGTAAATTTATCTCGCCACACATCTAGGGTTTGTTGATTTGTACCTGGTAGCCCTTCAATTCCTAGATTTGTCGCATTCGGTCATGTTTGAATATTATTATGAATGTATAGGTTTCTTTATATAAGTTATTTTTACCGGATTTTTTTATATTAATTACCATTAACTAATATCTTAAAATCAATACTTGTACGAAGGAAATAATTTATAATCTTCTTAGCAGATTAATATGAAACTATATAAAATAAAATTAATTTTTCAAAGGCACACGTGTATTTAAAAAAAAATGCCATACCTGAATTTATTTTGAGCAGAACTTCTGAAATAAGTATATTCCTGGGAGGAGTGTGTTTTGTTTTGGTGGGGTTTTTTTTGTAGGCATACGAAATTTTTCAGATCATGCAAAATCAGGTTCTTAGCCTTCATTCTTTCTTGTACGACAGAAATCGCAGCGTCTTCTCGGAATGTCCGAGGGCCCCTCTTCAATATATATTGCTTCCTGATGCTTTTGAAAACCTACCCGTTTTTTCTAAGGTGAAGTCTATTCTGGTATAATATAGAGCTTTGTTCTGGTTATTTAATGCATTCAAGAGAAGGTACGAACAGCTTTTCTTATGAGATAATTTACGAGCCGGCTTTTTGTGTTCAGTTTCTTTGCCATCATTATAGAATCAATACTTGGTAAATTATCCGATTGACCTTGTACAAAACCCATATCCATTATTAAATTAAACACTGAATAGTAGAAAAGCCAAAAACTTCACTTCTGAAATGTAAGCTAGTACAAACACCTTGAATCAAAGCATGGTACAAAAGTAGCGAAAGAGAAATATGCGAAGGAAGGCATACATGACGTCAAAATCTACTTGTCCAATGAAAGTGCGTTTTGGATTGCATCATCATTCCTGTTGCTATTTCATTGCATATTTCACCCTCAATATTTAAATAAATTTTTATGTAAAATTTCACTTGCATATTTGAAATGGACCTTATGCACCGTTTGGGTTCGAGAGTATAAAAGAACAGCTGTGGAGGAATAAACAAAATGATCGGCCTATAAGCAACTCAGAAATAAAAGCAGTTCTGAGTCAGCTGTTTAAGACTGACCAATGGCTGCCTCCGGCAGGTCACGTGTCGGAGGATGTGACGTCACATGCATAAGGTCCATTAGAATGATTTTTTCTATAAATACGGATTGCTTTCACGCGTTTTTAAAAAATGCTGAAGTTCCCCATTATAATTATTTCTAAATATCGGTTTATACCAAATCTTTTAAGTATTTATTTTAAAACAGCTTTTAGAAAGATTGATATATATCGTGTTGATTTATTACTTTTTAATGTATTATTTATTGAATTTAAAAATCCAAATTTTATGCATAACATATAGGGAAGAGGGGGGCACCTTTCAACAGTTAGCATTTCAATACACTGGAAATGCTATTTGATCGGCTGATAGGTGACTAATAAAGTTTCAGAAGAGAACATCTTCTCTCGATAGGCTTCATCCCATTTCTCAAACCATGTGCTTTGCAATGGAATGAGTTCTGTTTTGTGACCTGCTAAGTAAAAACTGAAATTTCTTTTCATCACTGAATTTTTCTTACTTCATATTCATTGAGATAAGTTGGATTTATTCAGCAAATTGATTAAGATTTTCTGCATCTAACAATACTATTTGCAACTAGAAATTCCTTTTCTAAAGAGAGTTATAACACTTTAAACTCAATAGTTGCATGTAGAGCACCTTTCAACAAACATCGGGGGGCACATTTCAAGGCTGTTAAAAATGCATCCCTCATATTAAGGAAGTATTAATTTAATTCAGTAACTTTGAGACTTGGGCAAGATGGTTTGAACTTACATAAAGAAGCATAATAAGCCAGTCAAAAAAGATATTTTAAAGGATATGCAAGCAGCTCAAGGTGGCATGTCTCTTAGAACGGCTGCAGACTTATATGGAATGCAGTATGTGACGTTAATTTCTAGATTTAAAACAAAGTAAAACATTGATAGCATTGAATACTTCATCCAACTGCATTAGCTCTCAAGTATACATGTCGACAAATTTTCACCACAGATCAAGAAAACATGCTTTGTGATTATATTATTAAAACTTCAAATATGAACTATGGTCCGACTTACAAACAAGCACGGGAGCTTGCATATGATTATTCAAAATGTCTGGACTCGAGCACTCCCAGTAGTTGGAGTGAAAATAATATAGCTGGAATTCACTGGCTTAAGAATTTTATGAATTGTCGGAATTATGGGTCTTTTAAGTTGAAACTAAAAGTGGCACAAAATGACTGGAACAAACAAGAAAAATTAAGTTAACCTAAAACCAGATAAATTTTTTTAGAGCATTGTTACTTTTCTGTGCATTTGGTTATATTTCAATAAAATTTATGTTTATTTGAGTGAAATGATTCGTTATGTATTTGTTGAAAGGTGCCCCATGCTATGTTGAAAAATGTCCCATGGGGCATGTTTCAACAGATTTAGGCTTCAGTTGAAATGCATAATTTCACCTTTTAGTTATAACCAGAAACTCTGATACAAACTGAGTAGCTGCCTAAGATTCTGTTGTAGCCAATGATGCTAAATACTTAAATAAAAAAATATATTTATAAACTTTCGACAAAAATGAGGTTATGCTAAAAATTGTTGAAAGGTGCCCCCTCTTCCCTGCACATTCTCTTTTTTTTAAATTTAATAATTTTAATACATCTTAAAGTTCTTTTAAAATAACTATTATTATATTTTTGCTTGTGAATTTTTAAATATTTATTAATGCAACATTCCTGGTGGATGTTACAAATTTTGAGGCAGTTGTAAATTATATTATCTTTCAAAATGGGTAGTCTATAATGTTATGATTCTTTTGTGTAAGATGACTCAATGATTGTTCATAAAGCTTGAAGTTTATTTATGGTTTTCTTGATATTTCAGATGATGATCGACCATTCATGAATATAGGTGATGTTGCTGTGTATGTTGACAATAAAGAAGATAATTACCTTGAAGAACCTGAAGGAGTAAGCTTATTACTTGCAAAGAGCTTTTTTCTGATTTCATGATTCTATATATGTTTAAAACAACAGAGTTTCCTAAGCATTTTGAATAGCCCAAGAAGTGGTTATGCCAATGAGGGAGGGGGGTCGAGGAAAGTGCTTAGACTCAAAAATCTTTTATCTTCCATTTCCTGACAGTAAAGTAAATGACATAATAAAGTCAAGTCACCTAAATATGATTTAATTTCCTATTCGCAAAGTGGTTATGCAAGCAGCAGCAAATAGAGAAACCTCTTTTTGAAATGATGTAAACTGTGACTTAAATAGCAA
Organism: Araneus ventricosus; assembly: GCA_013235015.1. Classification (NCBI taxonomy): domain Eukaryota; kingdom Metazoa; phylum Arthropoda; class Arachnida; order Araneae; family Araneidae; genus Araneus; species Araneus ventricosus. The sequence goes on from BGPR01000059.1 coordinate 142,285, forward strand.
GGGTTTACTTGAGCTTCTGGAAGAACTTATTCTCTCCAATAGAAAAGATCAACCGGACAATTAAATAAGATCTCTATGAAACAAACTTCATTAGAATGGAAATCGATTGCTTTTTCCGATAGTGTATCTATTTTTTTCGTACAATTATCCCAAATCATGCTATTGAGAAATTAGTACGAAAAATCACCCGAAACAACACAAAATATTAAATTAAAAAAAATTGTAGATAAAATTTTGACTTCAAGGTGCATTAAGTCACTATTACGACTACCTGTGTGCCAATTTCGTGCCTGTAAGTGCGATAGATTTGTCTGGACATCGTGGACATACACACGCACACAAACATTGCCTCTTATAAGTATAGATGAAAGGTTAAGAATATTTTGCCCCTTTTCATTTATTTTTATTAGAATGAACACAATTGATTAGATATAACTAGAATCTGATCAACTGTGCTCATGTTAATAAACCATTTAGTTCTGTTTTAAAACTAAAACTGCAAATCATGACTGGCTTTTAAATGCTTTTTTATGTGTGAAAATGAGGAAACTTTTGATTCTGATGATTCCTTCTATTACATTTTATTTCACTTTTAGGAGGTGGATGAAGATGAGAAAGAAGAACAGGAAGACTTTTTGATTAAAGCCAATGATAATTTGCTGGTTGTAGGTCATGTTGAAGAAGACAGTTCTGTGTTGGAAGTTTATGGTATGGTGATAATAAAATTAAATTATTTGCAACCATAAGTGTTAAGAATCATTTCAAGTCTTCTCCAAAGTTTTGTTATATGACCTCATTGGAAATCACTGTTTGAGAAGCCATGTTTTAAATCACTGTTAACAATGAGCTTGCATTTTTTTAGCAATATTCTGTATACAGTAAAATCTTAACTAATCGGCATGCTCGGGAAACGCTAATTTCCGGATACCTGAAAAGTCCGGATAGTTGAATGTGATGGGAAAAATGGGGGTAGATTGTAGCCTTTTTTTTTTTTTACCGATTCTGTCCCTTAACCTTTTTTTTTTTTTTGGTTGGCGATTTCGTTTTTAAGTTTCATTTTCTGGCGAAAGGTAAGGACTTTTTTTTATTCTCTCTTTGGTTCTCACTTTTGCTTTTGAACCCCCCCCCCCCCCCATAAAACAAGTATGTGTACGTCACTGTACTGTATATTGCTTTTTATTTCCCTTCTACGCCCCTCCGTGAGAGTGGACATTGCATTCCAGAAATAAATTGTCCGTGTGAATGGAACTGAGTGCGCATGCTAAATTTTGGCGCGAGATATAAAATTTTTAGAAAAACTCATTTTATAATTTTTCCGGTTAGTTGAACTTTCCGGATACTTGAATGCCGGAAAATCGAGAATTTACTGTAATTAATTTTTAATTTAAAGCCAGATTCCAAGTTGATGTCAATGATTTTACAGTTACCTGTAATTTGAATTCATTATAGAAAACAATTGCTCAGATAAAAACAAAAATCATGTTTGAAAGGATTCTGTTTTTTTAGCTTGTGCTAAAATACAATGTGAAAAGTAGACATTAGTGTCTCTAAGTTCTCAACACTCTTAAAACAAATGCAATCATTATTTTGTGAAAATCCTTTTAAAATTTTATAAATAAAACAATATTAATTATATTTTCAGTTTTACTTCAGAATTATTTTCGTATACCTAATGAGTGCTTCATGGGCTTCAACTTGTCAATTCCTGGTCTATCGACCAGAATAAGAAACTACAGATATGCATGCAATCTGTTCAGATCTTATTTCTGATAAAGTATCTGTATAAGATTTATTATGAATGTCTAAAATAGAAAAATATAATATTAGAAATGGAAATCAATTTAGCTAAGTCACAATCCTGTTCCTGACAATTGATAAACTGATTTTTTCCCCCTTTTAGTGTATAATAAAGATGATGATGCTCTTTATGTGCATCATGATATAGTTCTTCCAGCCTATCCTTTGGCTCTAGAATGGCTTGACTTTCATCCTTCTGATGAGACACCAGGTAAAAATATTGACTTAAAGTTTTTATAGATTTTACTGTAAGTTTTTGAAGGTTTTAAGAAATTTCAAACTGAGAATTTTTTTAATCAAAAGAAATGTAACTTAATTCTTAAAAAAACTGTTATAATATATTCTAACACTCCATTGCCAGTAACATTTTTAATGTCTTTTGTTCAAAAATGAAATATTAATATATATGTTTGATTTTTTTTTTATTTGAAGTTAACCATATAAAAAAACTTTCTTGTTTTAGCAGTTTAGAAAATTAATTTCAATTATTAAAATTTGTGGTATTTATATACTTATTAGAAGATTTGTGCCCATCTAAAACAGACTTTTAGATAGGGTTGTCGATTTTTTTTTATTTTTTTCAAAAAAATCTATTTATTTGATTTAAATCGGATTTTTTTTTATTTAAATCAAGATTTTTTTTATTTTAATGATTTTTTTTAAAACTACATATATATATTTAACATTTGTATATTAGACAATGAATCCTACAGTCATAGAAATATATATATATATATAACAACATACCAGGCATTAAGCTGTTCTTTCTTTAAAAAAAAAAAAAAAAATTAAATGAGTTCAAAAATGTAACAACTATTTAAAAAATATTTCTGAACTAAAATAAAAAAACAATATACTTTTGAAATATAAGACAATTTTATTAAGGAAAAAAGGAACAATATAATAAAAATTGTCATTTCTTGATTATAGATATATTATTGTATGTTAGATACTGGGGAATTTTACAATCAGCTGTTCATTTGTTTCCTTACAAACACAAGTTTTGAAGCTTTCTCTAATCCTAATATGTTTCACCCAAAACATTAAATAAAAAATTTTCCAGATAAAATTTTTAAATTCAGGCTTCGAGGTGCATTGAGTCACCATCAGGACTACCTGTGTGGCAAATTTTATGACTAAGTGTGATAGATTCGTCTGGACATTGCGCACACGCTTGCAAACATTGCCTAAGTATAGATCATAGTTTAAACTGCACTATGTAAATGTTTGTATTTCTTTTGGAACATTTATATGCATTACTTAATTATCTCACATTTGAACATTATTGCAATATAAAAACTTTGTTGTCCCCAACACTATTTAGTTTTCTCCATTATTAAAATGAAACTCACTGCATTTTACTATGTTCTTTCTTTGTGAACATGATCCTTTCACAATATTTATTTATTTTATAAAAAAAGGAGCATCTCATACTTTGCATTTTATTGTCTTGCTCATTAGAGATTTATTTAACCCTTTGCGGCGAAGTGTGTCAGTTAATGACACACATAATTTCACTTGCTTGTAAACCGTTAAATTCAACTATAAATGGAAAATAATAGGTTTAGGATAGGTCTAATAGCACTCCTTTTAGAATATATATAGCAGTCTTATGAAATTTTGTTTCGAGAGATAAAGTTTGGGAAAATTCCTTGACTCGGAGATAAGAAATTTTTCAGTTCTGGACGTTTAACAATTTTAGCAAAGTAACTCGAAGATTTTGCTCCAATATTCTTGAAGTTTTAATTTATAATTTTCTGCAAGATTCATCAATAATTTTTGAGTGTATCAAGGTGGCTGTATCTAAGGGGGTTCTCATGAGGGGGGTGACTATGTGACTCCACCTCCCCCGAATGAAGTAAGTTTTAAAAAAAACTTTTTTTGTAGATTCTATGTCTAGACAATAAACTAAACCCATTCATGTTTTCTCATCATATTTTCAAAAAATTATTGCCTTGCGCCGCAAAGGGTTAAAATCTAATTTGCTTGTGTTCTCAAAAATAAAGATATGGAAAGTACTCTAGTTACATCAATTCAATAAAATATTTTTTTATGTTCTATATATTCTTTCTTTAAATATACATTTTTTTCTTTAAATATACATTTAAAAATACTTTAAAATCACTATTTAAAGACACATGAACAATTTTATTTCATTAAAGCAGATTAACTTGATATTTAAAATAAGTGATTTAAATCAGTGATTTTTTTTAAAAAAATCAGTTGATTTAAATCAGTGATTTTAATCAACTGATTTAAATCGCTGCAACCCTGCTTTTAGATCTCCAAACATATCTCATATCCTATTTTCATAGATTTACTAACGAAAGTTATAGTAGAACATCTCATTTACATTGGCAGAGTGCTTAAGAAATTTTAAAAAACATGAAAAACCGAACTGATGAAGCAATTGACACTAACCTTCATTTAATAATAACCTTATTTTTAACAATTACTTTCATTTTGTCTGAGTAAAAATAAGGCAAAATCCACTAACTGAAAAAAAAAATGCATTACCAAATACCAAATAAATAAATACTGAAAGAAAATGATAAAAAAGAAATAAAACTGTTAACATGGCTCAATTTATGTATAAAAAACGCCATGAATCAATTGCCACAAACTTTCGTTTTCATAGTTGTCGTAAATAACTTTATCGAGCCAAAATGAAACAGGTGAAGTTATTTTATTGAAATTTATTCCAATCCAGCATTAATTTTTTTAAAAAAAGCTGTCTGAGTTCTTTGATGCCATAAATCAGATTTGCACATTAATGACAGAGAGCAAAGGGGTGTGTTTGTTTATAGGTGTCGATAGATCTCTGAATCAGTTTGGCACTTAGCCAAACCAAACCACATGACAGCATTACTTCAATCTCTGGCTTTTTATATAAATTAATTTATTTTGTCCGAGTTTGCTATTAACATTTGCTATTGAGAATCAATAATTGCTGCTATTTAAATACACAGAAAATTTTAAGAATGTTCTTTTATTATAGTGCCTTCATATCTATTGTATCTACTATTTAAATAAAAATGCTACTCGCAGATTTTTTTGAGAATAACGTTCTTTTATTATTGTGCCTTAATATCTGTTGTATCATGAGGAAAACTTTGATGAAATTTGTTCTCTTATTTATACAGACATCTCTGTAACTTATCTTATAGAAACTCTTAAACGTGGCCTGAACAGTAAACATAATTTCAGCTGTAAATATTAGGGATGGTTAATGAGATTTCTGAATACAGGTGTATTGACCTTGTATATATAGTATATTTCTTTATTACTTCAAGTTTGCTGATAAATGCTTTTGATTTTTTAAAATATTATTACACATTAATAAGACTACAGGTTTATTTGTGGTTGTGGAGCATGATGAAGCAATATTTCTGTAGAATTAATATTTTTGTTATTTTTCATATCAATTTAAATTATTCATAAATCGCATAAATAGTCTCAAATTTACATAATCAGTGTTAATTTTAAAAAATGGCTTTATGCTTTATAAGTAATGTATGAACTTGTTCATTGTATTTCATTTATTTTTCATCGGGACTCTAAACCATATAATATTTTCATGTAATCACTGCTTAGTTAAATTGATAGAGCATTCAATTTCAGACTTGACACATTCTTAAATGATTTAATGAAATTAGTAGTTGAATAAATAATTATATAATTCTAATTTTGTGCAAAGATAGTTGTGATTTTTCTGTAAAAGTTTTATTCTGTGTTAAAATTTTTAAGTAAATTTATTAATGAAAATGATAAAAAAAAGGCATTATTCATTATTTTATCATTTTTTTTTCTTTCTTTCTTTCTGAAGAGTGAACATGGTATTGAATTTTGCATTCGAACCTTTTACAAGTCTTCGTATTCTTTGTTAAAGAGAATGGATTTTTAAATCTATATTAATCAAATATTTCATTGTGCTAATTATCTGGGACAATTAACATTTCTTTTTATATGTAGTTGTTGTCCATATCATCTTGAATTTTTCCACTGTGAGTTAGTTTATAAGAATTTTATAGTAAACTGATTTCATTATATTGAACTGTAAATCATATCTCATTTTGTCTTGATATTATTTCCTTTTTTGAGAAGAGAAAAAAAAAAAAAATGTTAAGAATGCAATCAGATGAAATGTCATAGATTTTGAGTTAAATTTTAAATGCCTCGAAGAATATTCATTGTGATTTATGTTTCTCCCATCATCTATTTCATGTTTTTTTCCCCCCTCATGTCCATTTTAGGGAACTATGTTGCTGTTGGTGATATGAGCCCAGTTATCAAAGTATATGATTTAGATGTGGTTGATATATTAGAGCCTGACTATTGTCTCGGAGAAGAACCAAAGAAAAAGAAGAAACAATCTGTAGGTGTTTCTTTAATGATTTAAATTCTAATTTATATGTGCATTATTTAGCAGAAATCCAGCCATGTGCAGATTATCTAGCTAGTCCATTTAGACTAATTAAGCTGATTTATTAAAGTGTGAAAAATTGTATCATTTCTCACATTACGAAGTTAATCTGCAGTTTATCTAGATAGTTTGCACATTGCTTAATAGATACTCATTAAAATGAAAATAAGACCTTTGCTCGAATAATGATAACATTTTTGTATGTTTCAATCGATATACTGACAAGCAAATCTGTTTGTCTGAGTATTGATTATAACTAACTGAAAATAGGTATACTAACTGAAGAACACATCAATTTGCTTTAACCCTTTACAATTCACTGTACGTTTTGCTTTTAAAATTATTAAATTTATTTCAGAAATAAGTATTAGACATATTGTTGATCATAAATATGCAAAAGAAAAAAAATTGTCATTTTTTGTTTTCAAGAAATTTGTGGTTTCACAGTGAAACCAATGAACAGTAATGGGCTGTTTTCCCTCCAAATAAGTTATCATCGAAATGCAATTTAAATTATGTATTTAATTTATAAGTATGTGTGAGAATTCATGATATTCAACCTTGATAAAATTCAATATTACTTTCGAAGATTCAATTTTAAAAATATCAATTTGTGCAAGAGCCCTCATCATTTTGTTAATCTTAGAGATCGAAAGCAATTTAGATCTTGCAATGCCGATATCTTTGTGAATACTAACAGTATTGAACTAGAATTTTTACATAAGTTGGCCTATATATCTGGCTCTTAAGTTATGAAAGAAAAATAACACTGCGTTTTGCCCATGCGCAGTAAAAAAAGTGCTCAATGTTTGGTTTCGCTGCAAAACCAATGAACATTAAAGAATTTAAAAGATCATAAAGGCACACACTTTGGAAACGGAAGTAGCTATACAAAGCACTTGCAGCCAGTGCACACTGAAAAAGTGATGAAGAAAACAAAACACTGGTAACAAAATCTTTAGAAAGTAGAGGGGGAAAGGAAGGTAAAAAGAGAAACTTTTGCTCTTAAAATGTTTTAGAGCATATTAATGTGCACCTTGCCTAGGTAAAGTATGGAAAACTTATTTTGTTGACAATTCCACCCTTTAATGGAACAGATAGGATAATTTGCATTTAACTATGTGATGTGCTCATAACCTATCTAACCTTATCATTAATGGCTTTCAAACTTCATTAGTAATATATGAGCATGTTTTCACATCATTTATTGTACTTAAACACAATGAACTGTATTTGAAATAGGTAAAGTAAGCCATTTTATGCAGCATTTTCTTTAATCTATTGAATTTAAAGAAAATGCCGTAAAAAATAATGTATCATTAAACTTGTTTTTCAGATAAATCTATTAGGATATTAGCAAAACATTTATATATTTTAACTATAAGGAACAAAACAATTTGTTTTTAAAAATAATCTGTTTTATATTCTGCAAAGTTAGATTTATATTTTATATTTAAAGGAATGCAAAGCATTATTACTGAAATTAAAAATTTATCTTTTGGAGCAGAAGATATTTTCAAATGGTTAATTCATAACATTGGCAACTTAAGTTGAAATTATTTGGAAAAGTTTATGTTGTATTGCTACATCCAGTGAAATAGTCCTGAATATTAACCCTGTTTATTGTAAAATGATAGATGTGTTTAAAAAAAATTAATTTTAAGCATCAGTAATCAATTTCCTGCATAATAAACCCCTATTTTAATATTACAGTTGTTTATAAAGAACTCTAACAGCTCTGAAACACAAAGGAACATTTTTCACATTCAGCAGTTATATGGCCACTCATTACTTTGTGCCTATTGTGAACTTGAGTTCTCACTGACTATGAATCAAAGCTCATTTCTTTTTAATAAGTCTAACTGGCTTGATTTTCTCAGAACTTCATTTTACTTTTATTTTTCAAAGAATCATAAAAAAAATTTTAAAAAATCATCTCTTCAAATGTTTAGCTTAGTGATCATAACTTTCAGGTTCAGCAACAAATTATGCCATTGCTGAGCTTACTTATTATATTTAGTACTTTTAATTCTATATTGTGTGGGGACTGAAATAGTATTGATTTCATTAATTTTAAAAATATTTAATGGTTTTGCGTATTTTGTTATTGAGAATCGCAGAATATTTGTAAGTTATTTTTAAATTTCTTAACAATGCATTTGAATTTCAGAAAGTTAAAATGGACTGTCATGAAGATGCTGTTATTAGTCTAAGCTGGAATAAACATACTAGGTATGTCATTTTGCTTTTTGTATTAAATAAGTCTGCAGGAATTACAGATTCCCCCCAAAAAATGTGCGTCTACACAATTTGAATAACTGCTACATAAACAATTAAATAATATATGTAGGAATTTTATTTTTCCCGTCTAGATTAAAAGTGTAAGTTTAATTCCTCCCTACTAATACTTTTTCACTTTCCATACAAGCTCATTTGAATATTGTTGTATAACGATCACATGCTGTCACGGTGCTAATCACGTGATGCATGGGTATTTCTCCGTCAAAAAACCAAATGTAATGTTTGAATGGGGGGAGGATGACTTATTGAAATCAAGAAGAACGGTCATGCGGTAGATAGGTGAGCATAATGAGCTACAGGGGTCTCTTCCCTGTTAGCATGGCGGCGATGGTTGTAACTAACCCTTTTAAACGTGGTGTAATATTTTAATAAGTAACTAACAAACCCCAAATCTATCTTGTCTAAAATGTAAATAATCATATATGTAAATACCTTTCTCATTTCATATTTTATAAATAAATAATTTAGTTTTAACTGCTGTTTTTCCTCCTTTATCTTTGGTGCATTTTCCCCTAGAGTGCCCATGAGATAACAATTTTCTACAATTTATGGTAGCGTGGCCGAGAATAATATTTTTTCTACATATATAATAACAATTAAGTAAAATTATTTGAGTTATATAGTTTTGATGCATTTTATTAATCCATCATATAATAGTTGTTAAAAGCATGCTTTTCTTTGGAGGGGGGGGGGGGGGGGATACTCTGTATTTTAAATTTTGTTGCTAAAATCAATTTTATAAGGAGATAAAAAGATTGTGATTTCTTTTCATGGGTTTTTTCTCTTATCTCTCTAGAAATATCTTAGCCAGTGGTTCAGCAGATTCTTCTATAATTGTGTGGGACCTTCAGGAAGGAGTTCCATTAAACAAGCTGAACATCCATACTGGAAAGGTATGTTTTGAAATTGTTTTTAATTCTATCTATGAATAATTTTAATGGTGTTGTGATGTATTTCAGCATAGTATGAAGAATCATGGAACCTTCTTTATCAAAAATAATATATTTATTGGACATCTACCACAGCACAAACATGTAAAACAAACACATACACTTACATCACAAACATTACATCACTCTTACATCGAATTCCAAGTTCAATTTCTCAATTTTCTTTTTTGTTGCTAGGCAACGTTAGCAAAAGACAAATATATCATTGCCATACTATTTTTATAACCTTTAGAAAAGAATTATGCCAAACGATATTTTAAAATTAATTTCTTTTATGACCAAACGATTTTTTATCTAATTAATTTCTTTCTTTAAATATTTTAATAATTCTACAAATATATATTTTTTTATTCTTTACGAATATCACAGTGGTTTTTTTTGTGCTTATTTATGGAAGATCAGTTTATCTATCTGAATAGTTCATGAGCCATCCACAGGTAGCTAGTTTGCAAGCGTGGATGGTGTTTTTGGTTCAATGCGAACCAAATCCTGGTTTTTTGCCAAACACAGATATTCACAGCTTGCATTGGAACATGTTTGAATGTAGTTCCCTGCAAGATCAAGTCTGCAAACCAGGGCATACTCTAACGGGCTTCCAAAAAACCTCGCACCCACCATTGGCAACTGACAATGATTGGTGGTTTGTTGCTTTCCCATGGTTCGTTGTGAAAATTTCAATGAACAACTCGCTAATCATTCGTATCACAACTGTATATGCGCCTTAAGTGGTGTGGGAAATGCAGGAATGTTTGTGATGCAGATGTAGATGGAATTCTGGCTTTACTACATTTTACAAATTCAGAATTTCCTGATTTATAGACTTATTATTTTTCTCCATCTTTTTAATACAAATGATGTATCCTTCAGAGCCTTATTATATGTGTGATACTATGGCATATTATAAAACACCCTTGAGCATTGATAGCTTAAAAGCTGAGAAAATTTTGAAATATAACTTTTTCTCATTAAATAATGATACCAAGTGAATTATCAGCAGTAGGAAAATCTCTTTCAATGCCATATTCTTTAAGATCTTATAGAAAATTTATTGAATAGTAGAACAGTTTACCAAACTCTTCTATATTCCATGAACCATTTTTCTACCTGTTAGCAATTTTATATCGTCAGTGCTTATTAAAGTGTAAACTTCAGTTTCTAATATAACGCCAGAAGATGTAAGTGAAAGCCAATTTTTGGATGATTAAAATGAATTTTCAATTGTTAGCAAAGGAAAATATAAACACAGTTATTTCTATAATTTAATTTCTCTGCCCTAAAAAGAACAATTGAAATTTGGCTAATATTTATTTATAATTGTGTTTTTTGCTTTGCTAATGAAATTTTTTTGAAAATGTGTTATTTCTATGAAGAGTACAGATGAAAAGAGGCAGCTTATTCATTTCATTAGTACCTTAGAATGTGCAATGAAGATATTATTTACAACTGAGATTCAGAGAACTGGATGAATTTATCTATACTTATAAAAGGCAATGTGTTTGTGTGTGTGTCTGCAATGTCCAGATGAATCTATCACACTTACAGTTATGAAATTTGGCACACAGGTAGTCTTAATGGTGATTGAATGCACCTCGATGCCGGAATTTTAAAATTTAATCTAGAAAATTTTTTATTTAATATTTTGTGTTGTTTTGGGTCATTTGGCATGTTTACGGATGTAGTATCTTTTCTAATGATCATTGAAAAACAATAATTGTTCTAATAACAACAAACAATTTTTGTTCTAATGAAATTTGTTTTGAGCTTCAAACGTAATTTATTAAATTTTGAGAAATTTTAAAAAATAGTCAGTTTTGCCATCGAAATTTTATTTTTGTTTTTAAATTTGCTCCATCCGACTTTCTAATAACACTATTATTTTCAATTTTTTTTCAACTTATGACTAGAATGGTTCTGTCGGATTTCAAACAAGAACGGTTAAAATATCTTTTCTCGTGTTTTTTTTTATTATTATTATTATTATTATTAATTTTTTTACTGGTCAGTTAAAAGTTATTTCTCTCTGGCGAGTTTCCTCCCGCGATACTTTTCCGGAACATGTGGCAATTTGATTGGCTGACGCAGGTGACGTCATAACCTTCAATTGAATGACTTTGATTATTATTTTCGGCAGTATCTTAAGGTATTTATTCGTCTCGCATACTTTGCTTGCAGTATAATAATGATTTTCACGTTGAAATTTTTTAATATTTTTTGAATTAACTTTTCTACACATAGAATGTCATTATCGTGAAAAAAATAAGCAGAAGATCAATAATCTGTATCTTTAGTTTTGAAAACAAAACTTTTTCATGTCATTGTGGGCGTTTTTGTCATTTTGTTGAAGTTCCAATTCCATGGGCAATTCCGTGCGCGTACTGCTAGTAGTTGATATAAATCATGATATGCACCATTTTATAAATGGATCAGGATTACAAATTCTACTATTACATTGACTTAAAAATTGTTTCATACTCGCACAAGTCTGTATAAATTTTAGATTGTGTTTTAAGTTGCATATTTTGAATTATGTAAATATTTTTTTAAATTATGTAATGATTTTCTACTTAAATTTAAGGCATATCATATATGAAGTAATAAATATTATGTGATTAATTGTTATAATACTTTTCCCTACTTATTAACATAAATAAAAAGTCTGCAACTAAAAAAATGTCTAAAATCACCTTCTTGATAAAAATTTAGCCTCAAAATACTAAAGATCACACTACTCTGCTTCATATTTTGTTGGTAAGAATTTTTTAATCATGCAAAATAAATTTTCTTCCCCAACTGTATATTTGGAAACTCACAAAAAATAAACAGCCCGAAACTTGAATTTGAAAGATTAATGTCCCCTTTTGAATCAGTGTGAGTTTTAAAAATGTATTTTTTTTTTTTAAAGTTTGATCAATGAGATCACTATTTGAGATACCTCATTCTTCACTCTTCTAAACTGCACCTACGTGAGAATTCCTCGACCACCATATTTAACTTCCACGTAAATATACGTACATGTCAGATCTTCAATAGAGTCAAGATTTGAATTCACAAAGCCAGAACCATACTGCCTCAGACAAACAGGAACCATTGTTGTAGATTGCAAATATTGATTGCTTAAATTAGCATATTAAATGGAAGGGGGAAAAAACTTATTGAACATGATTGATTATGTTCAGCATGCTATTTTGGGTAAACTTTTATGATAGCGAATTTTTGATTGTTAGGTGAGAAAAACCAATTCGTATGATTTCTTTCTCGTCATGCATTTTATGAGAAAAATATGACATCTTTTAATCTTTAGAAGGAGGAAACTTTCAATTTCATATATTGACATTCATTTCAGTTTGGAATGTTTTGTAGATTACTTGTTTAAATAAACTACATGTGTAGTGCCACAAAGTGACTGTACTCCACTTGCAACCTAGTTGCCTTGCACACTTCTTGCTTTTTAAAATTATCTAGAATAATTTTTTGTGTAATTCATGGTAAGAAAGAGATAAAAATACAGATCAGTAATTAAAAATTGAAATAGTTAATTAAATCATACGTATCATCTTCGTTCAGGCAGAAGTCACAAAGTCCACAAAAACTTTTTGATGGACTACTGCAATCGATTAGAATTTGCAATAAAATATTTCGAGATCGAAATCTGTTATCTAGACATCAGGAAATCAACCGTAGGAGCTAGAAATCTGTAAAATAATTTTTACTATTTATCATAGCGGCTCAAAATTAATCAAGTTTAAGCTGACCTTATCCCGAAACTTATAGTTTTGGATTTAATGACTTTTGCCTGAACAACGATATGTTTTATGAGCAAAATATAAAATCTTTTAACCTTATACTACAAATCATTGATAATAATTTGTTTTTTCTGTAGATCCTAAATGCAATAAGATTCATTTATTTATTTATGAATAGTACTTATAACTGAAAGGAGCAACAAATAATTTAATATTACTTAATACTTCCTCCATAAATTTCAGTCCATTACATTTCTTTCTTTATAAATTATTCATATTTTTTATTTCATTTTATCACCACCCCCGTATGGTGATCAGAAATTATATTAGAATATGCGTTTGCTATAAAATCATAAAGTTTAATAATGTTCTTTTTTAATTATTTTTAGGTCCAGTCATTGTTGTGGCATCCCTTTGAAAGTCCATTCTTGCTCTCTGGGTGTACCAATGGGTATGTTTTTGAAAAGTATCCTAAATATTACATAATTTTTTGCAGTGTATCTGAAACAGTTGATAAACATTTTCATGATTTTCTATGAAAATTCCATTGAAAAAAATATTGATTTTTTAAAAAAGACTTGTTAACCCCATAACTGCCCCGAGTATGTGTTTTTCAGAGTCTATGCATTAACTACCTTGTGCATATGTATTCATCTTTACAAAATAGCTTCCTATGTAATTTGTTATTAATTGTAAAACTATGCCCACTATCACTTGGATTGTGTCCGAGTAGGGTTTTTTTCCCCCCCCCCCCCATTCCTTTGTAGTATTTTTGTGTTGCCCAATAATCTTATTTTCATTCTTTATTTATCTTATATTTTATTTTTATTGTATACTGTATTTTAAATGTTGCATTTTGTGATTTTTCCATTGTAACAATAAACATTTTTTATTGCAAATTATGTCACTACTTTTCTCCAAACATACTGTGTTATTATGTTAGTGTACAAAAAAAGGGTGACATTGGGGAGAAAATTTCATAAGATTTCATTGACAGTTCAAGGGTCAATAATTTTTGTAAAGTTGGAAAAAAAACCTTTATTCATTTAATATTTTTTATGTGTGTGTGTTACAGTGGCTACTATTTTTTTGTGTGTGTGTTATAGTGGCTACTATTTTTTTTTTGTGTGTGTGCACGCAATTCAGTTGCTTTATGTGATTCATTTATTATTATTATTTTTTGTATTTGGTATATTTCGCTTAAACTTTATTTTCTAATACAAAAGTAAATAAAAATGTTCCAAGATATTAAATAGATAATGTTGTCAAAAAAAAAAATAAAAAGATTTACATAAAGTGCAAAAATATAATTTGAGGTATATTTTATTTGAAATACATTTTTACTTTTATTATTATTTAATCATATTTTAATGCATTTCATTTTAATTGGACTCAACAATATATAACTTTTATGTTTCTTTATTTTGTTAACAAAATATTTTTCCTTAAAAAGTATTCTTTATATATGAAAACTTCTCAATTCTACTGTATTATTCATGTATTTGAATTTTAATAATTCACTGCATCTCCATATAATTTTCCCCCCCCCCCCCCTTTTTAACAGGTTGATAAACGTATATGACTGTCGAGATCCTGATTCGGAATGCAAGTCGTGGTCAGTCGAGGGTGAAATCGAAAGAGTTTTATGGAATTTGTTTGATTCTCTAAAATTTTTTGTAAGTATATTTGCAAACATGAATGAATAAACCTTTTGTTACATAAAATCAGCATCACTTCACTCTGTTATACTGATTGATATGCAGATGTAACTTTTTGAAGATTTATATTGTAAATACTTAGATCTTGAGTTTTTTTATGTAACTAATTTTTGAATATTTATTTTTCTAGTGTTCTACAGATACAGGTTTTGTACACAGCATCGATATGAGAAACGCTGAAATTGAGCGTAGCCTTAAGGTGCACAATGAAGGTGTTACAGGTGAATAGTAGTTAGTAAAATACTCTTTAATTTCCATTTATTGCCCTTTGCATTCTAAAATTTTAATTATCTATCACTATTAATGTAAGGATTTTTTTTAAAAAAGCTATAAAACTCCAAATTTATCTCATTAATTCATTTGACTTCACCTTGTGGTCTTCTTTTGCAACATTATTCAATCATTATGAATGCCGAAATGCTGCAGTTGTTTATGTTCAATCAGATTCCATTCTGGACTGTAAATAGTTAGCTGTAAAGTTAATGTGATTCTGAAATTAGCAAAAATTAAAATAAATATAAAATAAAAAAGCATTTAAGGTATAAGCTTTTATTCAAAATGCACTTTTAATGTTTACACATTATAAATTCGTCGAAATGAACTCAAAAGTAAAAAATAATTTTTCTGATTACAATCAAATACATGGTTCAAATAAAAGCGTGGGCGCCTTTACCTTCTAGGAATCAGGGGTGAAAATCCTCCCCGGATCCGCGATTTTCCGCTTTTTTGTACATTTTGTAAACTGATATTTATGCAGGACTTTTTTGTGCCTTTTTCTTTTATAAAGTAAAATCTGATTTATATATTTTAGGTTTATTATATGTATTTTATAAAAATTGATATTATAAAACATTATTTATTAATTGCATCTATTTTAAGAAAGTAAAAAAACATTGATTTTATAATGTTAAAAATAAGTATTTGTTATTGAAAAAAATCATACATGGCTATAAGCAAAACCATATTTGTTTCATAATTTTGTGATGAGTAAATCATTCATTAATAAGTGTTTACTTATCTCTTCCTTAATGTATGTCGCTATTCACGTAAAAATGTAGCTACTCTCGTGAATGTTTCTCTTTTTTTGTATCTTTGCTGTTTTCACCCCTGAGGAATATTCCATTTGTTTAAGGAAATATATACAAAATATAAGGTGATATATAAGGCGCCCACGCTTTTATTCGAACCATGCATTTTACAGGGTTCCCACGGTCCTTGAAAACTTCTTGAATTTTATTTGCCGTACTCGGGCCCCCGGAAAAGTACTTGATTTTTCGTTGGGTCCTTGAAAAGTCGGGAGGGTACTTGATTTTTTTTGTTGGGTCCTTGAAAAGTCCGTGAAAAATTCGAATGTGCTCTGTCTTGAGAATTAGACCACCGGAAAAAGGGTGTTGCTATGGGAACTCTATCAGTCACCATTCTTTTTACTAGTGTGGAGGAAGAGGGAGGGTGGCAAAAAAGGGTGTTGCTATGGTAACGCTGTCAATCACCAATCTTTCCTCTCTGTGTAGTTTGGGGAGGGATGAGTCAGGCAAAAAGGGTTGGGTTTCGCTATGACTTGGAGGATTCCTTGAAATCCGGAAAAAAGCAGGGGAATTTATTCTAAAACTGGATTTTTTTTTATTTTGATAATTCATATCAGACGAGATAATATTCGTGGGTCTTTTATCGTAAGTAGAATAAAACATCTATGACTACCAATAAAAATCGGTCATGTAACTGACAATCAGAAACGGGGGGGGGGGACATCCGCGTTTCTGTGCAGCACGAGCCAGTCAGCGGGATGTTTACATTTAAATTTATGCAGAAACGAAATTTCGTCTATGAACAGGATCATGTTCCCTTTATTAGATAAATTAGATACTCAGTTGATAGATATTAGTTATACTCAAATGAGGAAGACGCCCAGGAATTAATTTGGCTTCGTGCCAAAGAGATTCAGAGAATTTGTGAGATCGTAAATTTTCCTTCATCTGTCTATACAAAAAAATAAATACCAAATAGCATCCACATTGGATATTGTTTGCTTCATTGATGTTTTAATATCAAATAGGAGTTATAACCATAATTAATTCATTTTTCCATTTCAAAGAGATCTTTTTGGTGAATTATTGCAATACTTGGCGTTGTAATTAATATTTTATGTCAACATTTTTTTTTTGTTAATTTTGTGTATTCTTTTTTTTTTTTTTATTATCTATTATAGAAGAGAGATTTTTTTTTTTTTCATGCATGCATGCTCGGTTTTTGTTCTTTATGCACTCCCAAACGGTTTGACTTGCAATTAAATTTGGTAGAGTGATGGATTAGTGCAAACTTTTTTTTAAAAAAAAAAATTGAATTATATATTTATTTAATTTTAGGTAGTAAATTCCGGTGTTTTTTGCCTAATTTGCGAATTTTCTTTTCTCCCCTTTGTGAGAAGAAACGTTATGCTTTCGGTATTTTAATTTATTGTTTCTTGTATTTTCTTTTTTTGTATTTTGATGCTTTGTTTCTCTTTGAGCCGATTTGTATTCTTTTTGAGCCGTATTGAAAAAATTTGGTTGGAATCGAGAAAGTTAAATTTTTTTGTTCTATAATGAGGAAATATTCCGCTTCGCGTTTCATGTTGGCAAAAATCGTTATCTTACCTTTTTCGTATTTTTTTGTATTTTAATGTTTTTTGCAATGGATATTTTTATTAAGATTTTATTTTGCTTAATATTTTTTTAAGTTTATATTTTTAATCAGCAACGCAAGGAATGCAAAGCTTTTGTTACAAAGCAGAAGGTTTGTATCTTGATGGTAATGGTTTTTCTCTCTTCGTTGATTTCATAGAGGCCCCTTTGAAGAAATGGATTCTAAAATGGAAGGGGTCGATTCCATATTGCTGAAAATCGACATGCAAACCTTTTTCAGTGACTCTTGCTCATTTTCAACAAACTTTCGGTCTTTTTCTGTCATTTTGAGTTGTTTCTATGAGGGCTACTACTATTAGTCAAACAGGAAAAGGAAGGCATTCCCCTTTGAAAATTCTTCAACATGTTTTCCAAACAGAAAAATTATGGAAGTATGAAAAATATATTAAGTAATGAGTAATAATTTAATTAAGATAACTAATAAGTTTAAAAATTAATTTTAGGCTACAGATTTCTTGTGTGTCAGTTAGTTTCAAAAAGTTTTTGTTCCTGTTTGGAAAAAATCCTACGGCGCCTATAGTAATCAATTTTTACTTATATTAGTTCTTATTAATAAAACTTTTTTTTCTTTTTCAACGTTCATAGAGGATTAATATAAGTGGTTTGATTACTAAAATTGAACATAAAAGAGCAAGGGATGGCAGATTATTCGGGTTTTTTACTCTTCATTATAGCAAATAGTAGGGTAAATCCGTTCACACAAACTGGCTATTCAGTTAGTAGATAAATAAATATATGGCAAAAATTTTAAAGAGTCATCATAATTGTGAGTCATACATCACACTGAACTGCATTGAATTGCTTTCTGTACTGTGAAAGTGTGCAAACTAGCTGAAAAGGCTGAGAAAAGTAGACATTTTCAATCTATTGCAGAATCCAATAGTTTTAAGAAAACAGCCAAAGAAAGGGCTAATGAAGTCAAAATGATCAATGAAAAAATTGAGGCTTTAACAGAGCAACTGAAAATGTAAAGTATTTTGAAGTTTGTTTATTTAAATGTAAATAAAGGTTTGTTGATTTGTGCCTTTCTCTTGCTTCCCCCTCCCCCCCTTCATTCCCAAGCAATGGTCAAGGTAAGAATAAAGGTTCTTATGGGGCTGACAATTTTTTAAAGAATTTTGTTTCAGCTAATGTGTTTGAAGTGAGCTACCAAGTAAATGCTTAGTAGTAGTTTGTGTAAAAGTAGCATCTAGTAGTAGTACATTATGGCTAATAGCATGGGTGCCCATGCCCAGGGACAAGGATGTGCCGTGGCCCCCTCTAGCTCTCAGGGAAAGGGAAAAATATAGTGTAGTTATGTGTTTTTCTTTCAAGAAAATTATTTAAAAGTCGAAAAAGAATTAATGTTCAAGAAGGTCTAAAACGTAAAATGCTAGTTGAAATTTTGAATTTAGAGGACAAAATTTTTTTTTGTCCTCAGCAGAAAAGAGCAAAATTCCTTGGTTTTGAGGACAAAGTAATTGACTTGTTTGACAGGAAGAAAAGAAATTTAAAGTTTTCTTTTCAGATACATATTAGTATCAAATCCATAAACTAACCCATGCACAATAATTTACCTTACAGTATGCTTTTTATATCAATGCCAGTGTAAAATCTTATGAGGTGTACATTTTTAGCTTGTTTTCTGTATTAAAGTATAAGGACTTTTCTCCCTGCATTTGTGCTGCTAATTATTCACTGGTTTCAATAAAGTAGTTGAAATAACCTGTTATTCTTTTTTCATAGAGTATGAGTACCGTGGCCTAGTATTTTAGTAACAGGACAAAGTTTTTAACAGGGTCGGAACTGCAACTTTTTTATGGCTACTTACAAGTCGTCATTCGTCTTCCAAAATATTAAAAAAACTCCGTACCCCCCGGGCAACCCCCCCCCCCCACACACACACACACAAACTATCATATGGGCGCCCTTGGCTAATAGTAAGGGTGCTTGAATTGTGATCTCAAAACTCACTTTGCATTGTAGATTTTGGTTTACTGACTGCGAGGTGTGCAAATCATGTGCCTTTGATACTTTTCACTTAAGCATCTAGAAGTCATAAGTAAGAAAGTGATGACACATTTGAACGTTAAAGTTGAAAATATTTTATTTAAATATGTCCTTTGCATTTTTGTGTTCTAAAATATTTAATTTTATGGTCCTTGAATTTTTTTAAAAAAGGTCCTTG
Organism: Araneus ventricosus; assembly: GCA_013235015.1. Lineage (NCBI taxonomy): Eukaryota > Metazoa > Arthropoda > Arachnida > Araneae > Araneidae > Araneus > Araneus ventricosus. Next base: position 162,065 of record BGPR01000059.1, read on the forward strand.
AATTTTTTTCTTCAATAAGAGTGGGAACCCTGATTTTAGTGTTATCAGAAAAATTATTTTTTGCTTTTGAGTTCATTTTGACGAAATTATAATGTGTAAACATTAAAAGTGCATTTTGAATAAAAGCTTATACCTTAAATGTTTTTTTCTTTTATATTTATTTTATTTTCTACTTTTTAGTGACGGCTGACACAAATACACACAACATGTTAGGCATTCTAAAACAAATTCAATTATTGAATTCTCCAATATAAAACACATATTAAAATTATTATATACATATGTACAATTCCTCTTTTAAAATGATTTGATGACATTAACTTTCTGAAATATAAATCCGTAATATATTCTGTGATAACTTACAATTATTATCAACAATGTAATAGGAAAAAAAAAAAGAGAATCAATCTACACAACTTTTTGCTTTGAGTGCGAAACATTTGGTGCACACGAAGTAAAAAAAAAAATTATATACTTCTGGTTGTTGGCGAATTCTAATAGAAAGTAAACCCAAGATGCATAGAAACACGAGCTACATCATTCATCGGTGCAGCACCGGGTGTTATTACAACCCTACGTAATGAGAGGTTACCACCTTCCAAACTTTATCGTCCAAATATAGGGCTAGAATTTTAATATCATTTTGTTAGGTTTAAAATAGGTATAGATTGCAAATTTTTTTGCATAATATTGTATTGTCTCCGGAAACCCACCACTGTGCTAAATTTCAAAGCTATAGATTGTTTGGAAGTGGGTAAGAAATCGATCTCAAGATTTTAGGCACTCAAGTTGAATAAAAGCTTATAAAAAAAGCTCTTTAACTTAATTGAGGGTGCCCAATCTGGGAAAGAAAAATTTCTTTTGAAATTACTTCTTCCATTAGAATAAGGTTGATATGCAGCCCAAGGCCTTATTTTCCCAATGGTTTCTATCCTAACTAGGATAATGGTTGGCTTTAATTCCATTGTGATGTCTTTAGTCAATTGGTGTTATTATCTAGCTTTGTTTTCAGCATTGGCACAAAGTATATTGAGGCCCATAGCTTCTTGTGAATATTTTCTGGATTCATATTACAAAATATTTTAGAATCAAAAATATGTAGCAAAACAATTTTTTATATTATTTATTGCTGTTATTAATTTCATGAAGATATTATTCAACATTTGTAGTTGGATATTTTAATAATTTTTATTAAGTTCACAAAAGTATTGTTTAGCTGCTGAACTTTAAGAACTGTAAAAATCAATTTCTTTTTTTTTTAATGCCAAATTTTTTGAAGTCTTATATTTCTTAAAAAATTGTTCCTTTTCAGGTCTGGATATGAGCCAAGAACGTAACAATATTTTGTTAACAGGAAGCATGGACAAGACTGTTAAAATTTGGAATATTGAGAATGGATTTACTCTTCTGAAATCTCAAAAATTGAAAGTGGTATGGCTATTTGAATTTATTCCATAATATTAAAATAAAACTTAACTGTTTTGACAATTGTTTGCAAATTAAATCAGATATATATTGTTGATGAAAAGGAATTCCATTTCTAAGAACCTTCATCTATCAATCTGACAGCAATAGTGGAACTACTGTTGGCATGACTGTTGCTGAGGTCATCATCTCAGTTTTCACTTGAAGTTTGGGCAGTGTCAGTAGGGCTGGATTATTAAATAGCCAACTACCTATGGGCCCTGCAACTTTGGAGGGCCTGAAGATTTTTTTTTTTTTTGCAGTATTTTCATGGCTATCTGATTTTGTGCTTTTATTTTATTTATAAGGGTCATGTACTTGAACTTATTCAAATTAAAATAACTATAATTTAAATTTCAAAACATAATTCTCTTTTTTTTTTTTTTTTTTTTTTTTTTTTTTTTTGGGTGGGGGGGGGGAAGGAAAAAAAACCACGGCAGACTATGTATTCGAGTGTTTAGAATGCATTAAATGGGTTTTTCATTTTTTTTACCATTTTGCTTAAAATTACTTTTAGATTTTTTCATATATATATATATGTATATATGCAAGATGCTGAAACTACATCTCTTGAAGATCATCCACATCTAAATATTTCTGTTACTCAAGTTTGTCATTATATATGTTACTTAAAAAGTTTCTCTTTCAATTAAAATTAATAAAAAGTATCTGGTTGGGAAAGGGGTGCCCAAAATGTGCATTGCCTAAGGGCCCCTACAGGGCATAATCCAGTCCTGAGTGTCAGATTTTAAAGATGCATTTTAAAGCAGTTGGATAGCATCATTTTTTTTACTTCAGTGCATAATGATGGTATCTTAAGTGTTATATTCTAGAATTTCAAGTTGCAAGATTTATTAAAACTTTTTTTCTGGTGAAATTGTTTGGCAAACATAGATGGAAAGATGAGCAAACTGGAAGAAAGGTTGTCTTTCAAAAACTGGTTGCTCATCATGTCCTGCAATATGAAATCTCCACACTGTCAGTTGATTTAATAGTGGAGCATTTTTATTCTGAAAAGATATCAATGAAATAATTTTCAAAAAAGCAAGACTTGTAAATCTGAGCCTTTAAGTCTTAAGAAAAAGTATTTTCTATCATTTGTAACTTTTAATGGTTTTGTGAAGAACTCGGACTGATAATTAAGCTTTATCAGTCTCAATTAATATGCTTAATTACTAATAATCAAGCTTCTCCCATTTTGTGTATGATTTATTAGCTCTATTAGTGTTCTTTTTTATTATTTTAGTGAACTTCTGCTAGTTTATATATATACAATTTGTACAATGATTTTAAGAATCTTCTCATTTTAGGAAGCAAAATTATTTATTTTAAATATTCTTCATTGATTATGAAAAGTGCTTGCTATATGATTGCAATGCAATATTATATTTCAGGGTTCTGTATATACAGCCAGGTTTTCTCCAGATTCAGGTTTAACAGTAGCTATTGGTGGAAACGATCCCTCCCACAGTTTAAAAATTCTGGATGTAGCAGAAATGTTAAATGGTATGTTATGCTGCATTTTTTAATACTTTAATATAAGAAAAAGGCCACACCTCCATCTATCTTGACAGAGTCACCGTATCACTTTTTTTTTTTTTTTTTTGTAGTACTGTATAGCTTGGCATTTAAATTGAAAACTCAATTTTCAAATTAAAGTTGAGTTTTCAAATTGCTCAATCTTATGCTTTTACTTTAGTATATCCTATTTTTCACTTATGTGTTAGTTGTAATATATATATTGCTGGTAAGTTTTCACTTACAAGGATTCAATTTTGAGCTTAGTAAATTGTTTATTAATATTTTAATAATTCTAACTAGGCAATATAGGTGTGTTTACCACTTTTTGCCTAATTACTGATACTTTCATGCAAATTTTCTTTTCACATGAAAAACATAACAGGTCAAGCATATTAATGAAAATAGTTCAATTGCAAGATTTAATATAATATATTTTGTGCAGTTGCTGATTAATATTTAAAATTCATAGCTGTTGAAAATTTAGGAAAAAAAGAATTGTTCCTAAATAATTCTTCCCCTTTTGTGAACTGCTTATAATCATTATGGTAAGATAAATAATTATTAATGTGAGCTTTGTAGACTGAATTTTATTGTGGTCTTATTTATTTCATATTCAGATACCTTGGTAATGAAAATTTATTTTTATTGTTCAAACTTCAATGCAATTTTGTCAGCACTTAGTTAATGTAACAAAAGTAATATTGTGCACAATTTTCCGATATTTAAAAAACTGGGCAGTTATAGAACATAAACATACGACTCCTAATAACAATTTATTAAATAACCAAAATTGAAATTATTTAATTATGGTTAAGTCTTCCAAAGAATATCTGCCTTATATGTCTTCGGGAACTAAATCGTCCTTAAGTCATTCCAAATCTTGTGTATTCTTAATCAGTGGCTTAATATATTATCAGGGTGCGTAGCATCATGAAAAGTGCTTAAAAGGTACTTAAATTTGAAAACAATTTTTAAGCACCTTAAAAGTGCTTAATTTTTATTTTAAAAGAAGAAAAGGTCCTTAAAAAGTGCTTAATTTTTTCGCCAAGGGCCAGGAAAAAACCCCCCCCCCCCCCCGAAGTTGGATACGATAAATCGAAGCATAGTCATAGGATGTATCGGGAAAGAAACCGACGAAACTTCTTAAAATTAATAAATTACCAGTTAATTTGCTCTTTCGGAATAACAATTCCAGTATTTCAATATACAGCAGTCCCCATTGTTGAAGGAAGGGAGCAGGAAAAAAGGTCACCAATAGTCCAGGCAACGAAGGGTTTTGAAATAAACATCAAATCGTACAGTTTTGAAAACTTATATACTGGCCAAACTTAAACTTAAGTTCATGAGGGGCTCATGACGAACTTACTGAAAGTCCTCGGTCCTGGGGGGGGGGGAGATCCGTCATCTTGGATTTCACTCCCCTTTTTTAGTTTTTCTTGAATATTTCGAGAACTATTCTGTTTTTAAATTACAATTAATTAACCAAATTAAAGAGCGTTAAATTCCCTACAAATGCATGCTTTTATTTTCCTTCTAGCTTTAATTGTTTTTGAGATAAGTGGAATGAATTTCTAAAAAATCTAGTTGACAGTTCAGTCAACGAAGGGTTTGAAAATAAAAAAACATTAAATCGTATAGTTTTGAAAATTGGTACACGTTTCCGAGAGGCTTCTGTTGAACATACTAAAAGTCCCCGGTCCTGGGGGGGGGGGAGCTTGCACCACCATTTTAGATTTCATCCCCCTTTTTTAGTCTTTTTTTTTAATATCTCAAACCATTCAATTCTCCATTACATATAATACAACAAATTAATGATCGTAAAATTCTCTACAAATACATGATTTTATTTTTCTTTTAGTTTTAATAGTTTCTTAGATATTTAAGAAAAACTTTAAAAAAAGGAGAATGAAATCCAAGATGGTAAACTTTGAAGACCACTATCTCGGAAACTATTAAAGCGAGAAGAAAAATAAAAACATGTATTTGTAGGGAATTTTATGCTTTTTAGTTTGTTAAATTGATTTAAATTTAAAAACTGAATAATTTTCGAGATATTCAAGTAAAAACTAAAACAGGGGGATGAAATCAAAGAGGGCATCATGAGCTCCCACTTAGGGCCAGGGACTTTTAGTATGTTCATCAGGAGTGCCTCACAAACATGTGTGCCATTTTCAAAACTATATGACTTAATGATATTTTTTCCGCTCCCTCTTTCTTCAACAATGGGCACTGACGGATATTGAAATACTGGAATGATTATCCCGAAGGGGCAAATTAATTGGTAATTTGTTAGAAATATTGAAAAAGGTTTCAGATTTTTATTGCTAGTCTTATAAAAGTTGACTTAATTTTTGGTAATGACACTTTGCATTATCATTTCTATTTATTTTTGTCAAATCAAAAAGACAACCTTTATTTTAAAATAGAAGATGTTGTGCAAATACAGAAATAAATATTAAAATTAAAAAATACATATTTAAAATTTTCCAATAAAAACTATGCATTATGAAATAGAATTCATCCTATGCTTAGAAAATATGCAGGTCTCTGTATACATGTATGTGCAAAGGTGCTTAATTTTTTTTTTGGCTAATGTGCTTAATTTTTGCAGCAATTTCTCACTACGCACCCTGATTATGCATCACTTAGCTGAACAATTATTTCTCATAGCCATAATTTAAATTAAAAATCGAATTGCATATTTCTATTAAGAGTTGAGAATCTTTATTTGAAGAAAAATGTATGTAACTAGATAAAATTGCTTATGATTATATATATATTTTTTGCAGTCATTTAAAATTATTTCAGAGACCAAGACCTTTCCATGGTAATATAGATAACAAAATATACTTTGTTATAGGAATCATTTGATCTAATGAGATTAGTGAAAAAGATAAATGGATCATAAACACTGTTAAAAGCAAATTTATTAATGTTTGGACACATTTTTATGCTTTGGATTCTGTGGTGATAAACGTTCATGCACTACATTATATGTTCAGATGTATCCAGACACTTTTGGATTCACACTTTTTTTTTTTTTTTTTTTTTAATTTCTCCAGAAAGAATAGAGGAACTGCACTTGGACTTTGACCATGTGATAAATAGGCTTGAACTCGCATTTTACAGTGAATAGTCGGCCATGAGGGCATTTAGGGGACCGACCGACCAAAAATTGATGAAGACGAAAAAGGATTTCGGCTAAACCCGTTTCACAGAAAGCTGATATGATTTGCAAATTTTATCAATGATTATGTTCATTGCTTACATGCATTTTCGTAAAATAGCACATATATCCTGGAAGATATAAAGGTTTTCTTAAAAAATCCCAAATTTTCACTATGTTTTTTGCTTATAGAATGTAGAGTTTTCAACCAAATTATGCAAAATTTACAGAATACTCAACAATATATTGGAGAGGCATTGTTTTAACATTTAAAGTAAATACTTTGAATATTAGAAGAAATATGAGTATTTGTACTAAATTTTTTGCTGCACTTGTGCGAAATGTAGCATAAATTTTCTTTCAGAACTTCAAAGCCAGGTATATAAGGCAACTTATATAAAAATTCCAGTTCGTTACTGTTAAGATTTAGAAAGATATGGTCATTTCTGGGAGAATAACTTCTGTTTCTCTACTTCTTCGTATAGTAATCATCAAACTGTAACTTAAATTATGAATTTTATTTATAAGTATGCCTGGGTATTCAGCATATTCAACTTTTATAAAATTATTCAAAAAATCAAGTTTTTCCAAGATTTGTTTTATTTAATCTCTCATTTTGTAATCTCTTAAGGAAAAACTCAAATTCTGCTTGCTGCAATGCCAATATCTTTCCAAATCTTAATGGTATTTAAATGGAATTTTTATATAAGTCATCCTATATATTTATTTGGCTTTGAAGATGTGGAAGAAAAAGTATGCTACATTTTGCACAAGTGCTGTAAAAATTTAGTACAAATACTCATATTTCTTCTAATATTCAAAGCATTTACTTCAAATTTTAATACAATGCATCTCTAATGTAATAATTAGTATTCTTTAAGTTTCGCATAACATGGTTGAAAACTTTGCATGTTATAAGCAAAGCACATGAGGGAAAATTTGGGATTTTTTCAGAAAACCTTTATATTTTCCAGAATATACATGCTATTTTTAGGAAAACGCATTCAAGCAAAACTAATGATGAAATTTCTAGCTCAGTATCCAGTATCAGTTTTCTGTGAAAAGGGATGAGCTGAAATCCCTTTTTGTCTTCATCAATTTCTGTTCAGTCCCCTAAATGCCCTTGTGACCAAATCTTCACTGTAAAATGTGAGCTCAAGCCTATTCATTACATGGTCGAAGTTCAAGTGCAGCCACTTGAGCCTTTCTGGAGAAATTCGAAAAAAATGTGTAAATCCAAAAGTGTACGAATACTTTTGATCATATAGTGTACATTACATTATTGGGATTAAAATAGTGCCTGCTTCTTTCTTTCCTAATTAAATATAATGTAATGCTTGCATTGTGTATGAAATTAACTGTACCTAAACTTTATTTATAGGTGACAGTTCCAACAGTAAGAAACCAAAATCCAGTGAAGCAACAAATGGACCACCTGTTAATAGCAGCAATACTCCCCCAAAGAAGAAAATTAAAATTGCTAACAAATATGGAAATTCAGATGATGCTAGTCATTCTAGGACATTTGCACAAAATGAGGAATCCACAGAAGATGTAAAAATGGAAGAATAAATTTATTTATTTATTTAAAAAAGTGTCATTTCCATCGTAAAGTACATACTAGTGCTAGATGATCAGAAGGGAACACCTTATTTGGTAAAGCTTTATATTTCGTAACCTGTTCGTGGTGCGGAAGTGGTACGACGTCCTTAACTTCTAGGTGTGCTTTGTTATAAAATATATAATCTAAGCATCCAACAAATCCTTCTGTGTAATTTGTGTAGCTGGGTGTACCACAGGCACTGTCTATTGACAGCGAGTGTTTGAGTGGTATACCAGGAACTATTTCTTCTGGATCTACAAGATAAAAATAATATATAATACATAGAAAATGTATGATCTCTTGCATTAGGAAAAAATTTTTATCCAGGGTGTCCACTCCAATTATGGCCCTTATAATAGCTTAGAGGTATACTTCTAATTGGAAAAGTGCTCTAAATGAAATAAGGAATTATATTTCATGCCGTTGCATCCAATTAACGTACAGCTGAAAAAAATGTGAAGTCTAAATTTTTGTGCAGTCCCCTGCTTCTATTAGTCAATATTTAGCAAAATATTCTTGATACTAACATTTTAAACAAAAAAAAATGTTCCACTCTTTTGCAACTAAAACCTGGCCGAGTCGTGAAGCTTTGAATTTGATTATTTTAGGCCAATCAACTGCCAGCTAGAGAAAACGCCATGTGTCGATTGGGGGATCTTCATTGAGGTGGCCATCAAAAACTTTGATATTCAAAGCTCCATAACTTGGTCAGTTTTAGTCGCAGAAGAGTGGGTCTTTTTTTTTTTTTCTGTTTAAAATATCAGTGTGTCAAAAAAATTTTACTAAATGTGAGTGATGGGGGGATTGTGTAAAAATTTTCAGACTGTAATATTTTCAGCAGTACACTTATCAACTCAAACAATATAAAATTCTTTACATCATTTAGAGCATTTTTCCGATTAGAAGTATATGCCTACCTCTAACAGTTTAGAAATGAGCTATTGGGCCACAATTATAGTGGACACTCTGTATAATGCATCTAATTTTACAGTAAAAAGTTGAAGCACTACAAGTTTAAAAATGTTATATTTTGAACCTCTTTTAGAAATGAAAACTTGATAATAGGAAAAACTGTATATAGTTAAGCAATTGGGAACAATTCCAATATTTTAAATTGTATCCTAGTATGTGAAAAATCATGCCAACTCCAATCTGTTTCACAAGACTTCTTGAATGCAATAATTATTTGTAGAAAATGTAGCATTATAATTTTTTCTCCAATGCTTTCAACAATATCTTGGAATGTATATTTTCGAGCTTGTTCCCTGTAGCATAACAATATCCAATTTAGCTCGACTCTGAAATCTTAATTTTAAAAGTTAAATGAATTTGTATCCATCTGAAAAGCTATGCCACCAATCATCTCAAATTGTATACGGTCTTGTAGATTTCATCTTAAAATCACAGTCTTTATATGTCTTTTGATTCTCAAGAACTGAACTGTAAATTCGATTGTCTTAAACATCTTTGGGTATTATCAGCCATTCTGACAAAACAAACTAGATATATTAATTTCTTTTCTAGCAAATCATCAATTTTCCATATTGCAAAAATAAAACCATATAACATTTAAATAACAGGATTTTGGCTAATGAAGATATATTTACAATTGAGAATTAATTTCATTACTTGTGTTTACATTTACAAACATTAGTCACAGATAATTAAATTTATACACAGGGTGCCTGCCCTAATCAAGGCTCAAAATCTAAACCATTAGAGATCTGCATATACTTCCAGTTGGAAAAATGCTCTAAATGGCATAAAGAATTGTATTTTATGTTGTTTGTGTCAATAAATGCACTGCTAAAAAAATTACGAAGTCCAAATTTTTATATAGTCCCCTGGTACTTTTAGTCATATTTAGTAAAATACTTTTGACGCACTAACATTTTAACGAAAAAAAAAAGTTCCATTCTTTTGTGACTAAAACAGACTGAGTTATGGAGCTTTGGAATTTCATTATTTTTGGCAAATCAACGGTCGCCTCGAGGAAGTGCCATCCTGTGATTGGCAGAACTTCTTTGAAGTGGCCATTGAAATGGTCTTAAATAGTGATATGAAAGCTTTATAACTCAATCAGTTCTACTCATAAAAGAGTGGAACTTTTTTTATTTATTGCATCAGAAATATTTTACTAAATATAATTAAAAGAACCGGGAAAGTGTATAAAAAATCAGACTTTGCAAATGTACTGCTGAAAAAATTACGGACACAAACAACTTAAAATATAATTCTTTACACCATTTTCCAACTGGAAATATAGACCCATCTCTACTAGTTTAGAAATTAGTTATTGGGCCACAATTAGAGTAGATACCCTATATATTATATAATGACTGGAAGTAAATCGGAATTTTAAATTTACATCAGAGAATTGTATAATCAGTTTAGAGAACTTACAATATCAAATACACACTTGCAGATTAATGTATGGCCTGACATTGATTATATCTTAACATGTTCGAGGACAAAGCGGCATATGCTGCTCTACTTGTGTTATATCCCATTCAAGTTCGCGACAAGTTAAAATGCAAAGCGTCGTATACCACACATTATTGTACATGAAATGCTATTCAAGCAGCTTAGGTGAACCAGCAAATAACATAAGCTAGGTGTCCGTGAGCATGTTAAATTTAGCAGACGCAAATATATTTTATAGCAAGTGTCGGCCATGTGTCCAGCAAGACACAACAAAGTTGTAATGTAAAGACGGGAGTAATTTTTTTTAAGAAGTTTATTACCAGAAAGTGCTGACACATAAAAGTTCTGTATGTGCTCACAAAGTAGAAAAATTAAAAAGACATACATGTATGCTTGGGTTTGTAATTCTGGTTTTATGAAGTTTCATTTACACTAAATACCAATGCTATTTTTCAAGCAAAAGTGGAGGGAACAATAGAATATGGGGAATACTTTATCTCCTATTATTTAAATGGAAATATTTTCTTTTAGACCAAAACTTATCAGATAGAAATCTGTAGATAATTTTAATTTAGAGGAGTTACCCCACCCCTCTTCAATTTGGGCTAATCTTTTATTATATATCTATTGTCTGCTTCAAGTTCTTTAAATATTCTACAAAGATAAATAAAAATTTCAAGACAAGAGAAATAGAATTAGTAAAACACTTACTGCTTTGCCAATCAATGCAATCCTCATTCAAATAACCTTCAGTTATGAACTTATAAACCCCATTCTCAGGACAGCTGTTAAAATCTCCGCATAACATCAAACTAGTAACATAGGAAGGATTCTGCAACATAATTGATGAAAATTTTCAGACATTTGGTAGTTGAAAATTACTAAAAAATTGTTTCCTGGTAAAATTCACAACTATACAGTATTTACAAAACAACAATTTGCTGTTTGTAAAATGAGAAAAATATTGTAACACAAACCTCCTTTTGATATTTCAGCAGAAGGTCCTCCAGATACATAATACAGGATGTTGCTTGCAGCAGTCTAATATTATCACGGTCAGGACGAAAATACAAATGAGTATTGCCAACTAAAATTCGTTTTTGAGGAACATCTGTGCTTTCCAACAGAACTGCCTGAAATGAAATACAAATATATAGGAAAACTCAAAATAAGGATTAATTAAAGACATGATTTTTTAATTAATCATTTCGCAATTTTTTCTGAATAATCCCACAGTGAACAATATATTTGTGGTGAAAGGCATGAAGATATCTGGAAATACGGTTGGCTCCATCTCCTTCAAATCGACTCTTGTTGGGCCCCTTCTTCTGGTGGTATGTTTGGCCTACAGAACTGCTAAAAGTTTAATTAATTTTTTCAATGCCACATTAATTTTATTCTTAATTCAAAATTATAGAATGAGTGGGACACCTTGTCTGATAACAACCTCTGTTTTATCAACTCAATTATTGAGAGTTAGACTCTTATGCCTCATAAAAATTTATACTCTTGCCACTTAGCTGTAAATTGGCCACTCACAATTAGCACACAAATATTTGTAATGAGAAATTGTCTCTTTTTACTTTCTCGTATACAAAGAGAAAGCATTGCAATCGTCAAAAAATTCGAACTCGAGATTTTGACGGATCTCCACGTTTTAGACCTCCCTGAGTCCAAAAAACACAATTTGGGAATTATGTCTGTCTGTGAACACGATAACTCGAAAACTATTAGAGCTATGGGGATGAAATTTGGTATGTGGTCTTTAAACATAATTTGTAGGTTTCTATCAAATTTTGGACAAAATCCATCATTGGGAAGTCTGTCTGTCTGTATGTAAGAAGTCATGCGAACACTATAACTCAAAAACTTGAATAGCTAGATGGATAAAATTTGGTACACAGTTTTATCATCATGAATGTAGGTCCGTATAAAATTTTGGGTCCAATCCATCAATGGGTTGACTTTCTGACGGTTAGTATAAGCGCATCTCCAACAAGTCCGCTATCTCCACGCGCATGCATATTGAACGCAATCTTCTGTGCACGATATTTATTGACTCCTGCCTGGCGCTTTTTTTCATCCAATTCTCCATGCGTATGTGTACTTGGTAGCAATCTATGCACGCGGAAGGATTGTCCTTGAGCCAAGAAAGAGTAGAAATCGGTATTCATTTAATCGGAACGCATCTCTTCGAATTTGATTTTTTACCTAAATATTTTCTGATAATCATTGGATCCTGGGTTACAATAGGTTCGAATTTTTTTTATCCACGCGGGAGGAAGGGAAACAGCACCTTTTTTGAGAAGTATAGGAGAAAGTTTAGGGGAGACCACTCCCGCTGGTTTGTCTAATGTGTCATATTTACCATATTCTTGGACAATATGCTCAATTGATGTGTCAACACATTCATTTTTTTTCACACACCTTCTATCACTTTAAAATATTCTTCACAACTGGTTTGATCTATGGAGTTTAAACAAAATGTTTACACTTTTGTATCTAATTTTAATGCTGGTGCCATTTGCCCAGTTCTAGGTCTAATATTTTTTATGACTTCATTTTAGTTATTGCAAGTTTAACTGTTTATCTTGAACTAAGTACAATAACAACTCTTTAGTATATTCTTTTGCCTGAATCTTGATTCATTCTTATCCTTTCAACGTTCTTTATTACATCATGAGTATTGATTACAAATCATAATTTTTAAAGAGATGAATCTAGTCTGCAGTGATTTAATTAAAATCCAAAGTGTAACAGCACGGCAATTAAAACTAATGGAATTTGTTTCAAAACAAAATTAAAATCTGAGCATTCCTTTGCAATCTGAGCATAACTTTCCTAAAAAGAAGGGAAATTCAAGACAGACTACTGCAATAAAGGTAATCATGTTAATTTCTATCTTGGTCTAAATTACAACAATATGTTCAATAAAGAAAATTACATTTTATTGTTGTAGATAAAAATTCAAGAAGAAATATGTATATATGGTTCCTCAAGATGTGTTTTCACAACATAAGAGCTGTAATAATTTGCACGCTGTTCAATTATTTAAGAATTGGAATTTATATATTATTTTACATTTTAATGATATTTATAATAATACACTGAAATAATTATAAAATCTCATAAAAAATTCATCTGTACCCAGGACTGGATTACCCATAGGTCCTGGCCTAGGGCACAGCAGTCAGATACTGAAGAAATAATCAAATATTGAGAAAATTTTCAAAATGATTTTGAAAAGGTCATATAAAATGCTGTTTCTTAAATTTATATCCATATACAGTAGAACCCTGGAAATCCCAACCAACTGGGGCTGGCCTTTGTTCTTATTCCGGGAAATATTCTTGATGTACCAAATGCAGTAGAGTATTGACTCTGGGTGCTCAGTGAAAGCGTACGGAAACAGCACGCTACAATTCGCATGGTACAGTGGCAAACAAGTTGAGGGTAAAAAGAAGATATCTGAGTTTGTTTCTACTCATTAAGGTCCTGTATTCATTCTTAAAGGCGGATTCGTATACTTCTTTTAAGCTAGGAACAAACATTAGCTTTGTTTCTTATCCGTAATTCTTATTTTTCCTTCATTTTTCAGTAAACATTTTCCAGAAAATTTTTAAAAAAGGTGTTTGGATTATCCAGAATTTCGGGGTTCGACTGTTCATTAAATAAAGTGAGTGGTGCATTAGCATTGCCTGCTCTACAACTTAAGCTATCTTGTTCAGACCTAGGCAAATAGATAGGCAATTACTATGTCTATCTCATCAACTCAGCATAAATAATGAAAACGGAAAATTCCAGATTTTACTCAACAAGAGTAATTCCAAGTGAATGATTATTCATATTGCTTGAAGTACATAAAATATCTTGTTACTAATTATATACTACTTTTAATTTACTAACATATGCCCGAAAGCCAGAAAAAGAAAAACTGTCCGCCAAATAATACAAGGGAGGTGAAATATCTATACTTATAAAAGGCAATGTTTATGTGCATATGTCTGTGATGTCCAGGCGAATCTATAGCACTTACAGCCATGAAATTTGGCACACAGGTAGTCGTAATGGTGACTGAATGCACCTTGAAGCCAGAATTTTAAAATTTAATCTAGAAAATTTTTTATTTAATGTTTTGTGTTGTTTTGGGTCATTTTTGGTATGTTTACGGCTGTGGTATCTTTTCTAATGATTGTTGAAAAACAATCAATGCACTAACGGATAGAACAAACAATTTTCTTTCTAATGAAATTTTTTTTTTTTTTTTTTTTTTGAGCTTCAAACTATTTTACTGAATTCTGAGAAATTTTTAAAAAATTATCAGTTTTGTCATTGAAATTTTATTTTTGTTTTTAAATTTGCTGCATCCAACTTTCTAATAACACTATTATTTTCAATTTTTTTTCAGCGTATAACTAGAACGGTTCTGTCGGATTTAAAACAAGAATGGTTAAAATATCTTTTCCTGTTTCTTTTAATTAATTTTTTCCTGGACAGTTCAAAGCAAATTTACTCTAGCGAGTTTCCTCCCATGACACTTTTCTGGAACGTTGCTGGCGATTTGATTGGCTGACGGGGCAAGTGACGTCATAACCTTCAATTGAATTACTTTGATTATTATTTTCAGCAGTATCTTAATGTATTTATTCATCTCGCATACTTTGCTTGCATTATAATAATGATTTTCACGTTGCAATTTTTAAATACTGTTCTGGATTAACTTTTCTACAAATAAAATGTCATTATCACGGAAAAAAATAAGCGGGAAAATCAAAAATGTGTATCTTTTGTTTTGATTTTGTTTTCAAAACTATTTCATGTCGTTGTGGTTGTTTTTTTCATTTTGTAAGTCCTGATTCCATGGGCAACGCCATGCACGTACTGCTAGTTTATTATAAAATGAAATATGCACAAATTATGGCTCGTTATGCAACATCATTATTTAATGTAAATTTGACACAAAATGCAAAAGATGTTATTTATCACTGTTTTTCGTGTCTATCATATATTAAACTGAAAATTCTAAAAAACTTTTTGAGTGGGGGCACTGAATTAAGTGCTTTGAGCTAGGATGTGAATTCATTACATTGTATAGCTAAAGTAAGAAGCGTTCTGCAATAGGATTCAGATGTATGCCACTCAGAAATCGGTACTTTTATTGATAACATATAATTATATGCATAAAACATACCTGAACTGCTGTAGTTCTGCTCATAAATCTTTCCTTAAGTTTTTCATTTTCAGCCAATTTATCTTGGATAGGCTTCAAAACTGGTTCATTAGTCACAGCATCACTCAGAATTTTAGCCTGAGATTCAACAACTCTGGAAAGAAAAGAAAACCTTAATCACATTTTTTAAAAACTACAATCTTGAGAAGAGATAATGTATTATAACAGGGATGAGATTGGCAAAAAAGCAAAAAGACTGAAATCATACGCGAGCAAAACATTTGTGCCATAATTTATACGCAAAAGATGTTTTAAGAAGTAAAACATCAGAACACGCAATATGATGAAAATATTACACTATAATAATTAATAACTTAATTATTTATAATTCAGTATGTATAAATAAGAAAAAGAACATTAAATTATTATTTAGTCATTCACATTAAAAGTTAACAAACAAGTTTAACACATCATCAGGTGCATCAGAAAATACAAAATTAGACATTAAAACATATTTACCACCTGTACATCACTGCGATTCAACATACACCCAACAGAAGTCTGAGAAGAATTATATTTAATAGCCTTTTGATAAAAGTTAGCTAAAAAAATAAATAAAAATAAGGACAAATAATTTCTTTTGCTTCATGCAATTGTGTAAAGAGTATTAGCTCTTTATAAATTATAATAATGTATCATATAGTGATTTCTGTTTTATTTCTTTTATTTTTATAAATTTTTGCAAAAGTAACAGCGCAATGATTTTGCACCTTATAAAGTGAGAGGGGTCGAGAAATTGTACAGTTACAATGACAGATTCATTTAGCATTATTGCTATTTGAAACCCTTTGAAACATTTCCTTAATTGTTAAAGTGGTTTTCTTCCGTTTTTTTAAATTGTGTGGCTTTTGTTGGTAACAGATCTCCATTAACATGCTTCACCCCTTGTTTTGGAGGCCTCCTATCTTTGACTGATTTTTCTTCAATAAAGGATGTGTTTGCATCATCTGCAAGTTTATTTTCAGTAGAGGCTAAAGTTTTTGCACAGTCTTCATTAGTATCTCTATGTTTAATTACTGGCATAGTTGTCGGGACTACACTATCTCTAGAATGCCTAGGTAAATCATGTTTTATTTTTTCATTTATGTCTTATTCTCTGCTTTTTTGTTGCATTTGCACACAGCTTTTTAGCTGCCTCTTTTGACAGGAGTTTCTTTTTTTTATGTAGTTTATTTATTTGTTTTTGTTCCATTTTTTTTATTTCTTCATCTTGGTACGCCCTACAAAAAGACCTTAAGTTTCCAACTAATTTTTTTTTCAACATGTTGATGCAATTTTTTTTTTCAAAATATGCCACAGAGGTTTGGTTTTCTGCAAAAAGGTGGTATTTAATACTTTGAATGGCACTGAATATTAGAATATTCATCCTTGTAGAGCTTGCTGATATAATGTTGATTCGTCAGTAGAAGATGAATCAACTAGTTTCCTAACCGGTGGAGTTAAGCCGTACGGTCAAGCATATTTTCCCAGAATTTTCTTTTGAAAATGGAAGGTAGGAAGGTTTCTTTTCTTTGTATGAAAGCGGAATTTTTGGAAGAAAAAGCTAATTTTTGCGGAGCTAAAGCTAATTAAAACGGAATTTTGAGAGAAAAAAAGACAAAAAGCAGAATTTCTTCAAAATCACAAAAAAAGCGGAAATTCGCGAAAAAGCGGAAGAATCTCATCCCTGATTATAAGCACTGAAATTCATAAAAATAACCTACATTTCCCCCCTCCCCACACACACAAAATTAGTAATCAGAAATTCCTTTTTTTTCCCACAATACATATACAAATACATATATACGATTCCTCACTCGGACAGTGCAATTTTAATCCAAGACACTTTCATTTTGATTTATATAATAGGTTACTCCCCAGATACAAATCATAACTTCGAATCTTAATCAAGTAAGGGGAATATATGGACTGGTATGTGATAAATTATTTTAAGCTAAAGCAAAAGTTGACTTATTTCTCATCCATTCATAAATTGGTGCTTTTCATTCTTCCTGTCAAATTCATTTGATATTCCAAATTGTGAAATTGTAGATAAGAAGGAGTGGTACCAGTGGGGCTAAGCCCCCCCCCTGTCAGGGATGCTGTAGCCCCCCCCCCCCCATCGGAGCAAACTTTTGTATCCTGTTTACACAAAGGGCTATTCAACTAATAAATAAAGATCTGCAAAATTTTGAGAGGGTCATTATGCTCTTCCCCAGGGGTGATTGTGGCTTCATGAAAAAATACCTGAAATTTTAGCAGGAAAATTATGTGTAGGGAACGGATATGGTATTCGTTCATTCATTATGGCTCAGATTCAACATTTGCATGCAATTTTTAATATGCTTTTTTCACATAAGAAATTGATTTAATTTATTTTGTCTCTGTTCACGAGTTTTCAATAACATTCCATAACACACATGAAAAGAAACCATCGAAATTGATAGCAAAACAATATTAAAAATATAATAACATTTTGTATGAATCGCATTAATGAATATATATATATATATATATATAAATCCAAATATAACTAGTATATAATCATACAGAAATAAAGTAAACAAAACATATCAAGAATCAAATCCTATACTAAAAAGTCATTATTTGAACAATACATCAATTTTAAATAAAATCTAATAAATTGAAATTACTAAAGATACCATAAACAAAAAATCAAGTTTAAGCATTATATGTCAACAAGTGAAAGAACACTGTTGTTATTAAAAATAATGAAATAGGCAATCCAAGTAAATGGAGTTTTCAACAATTAATAAAGCTGTGGACAAGCTTTAGCCAGGTCAAATTAATTTTGCTGTACAAACCATCCCTGTTACTATTGTTGTTGAAAAAACAAACAGAGTAATTTACCCTAAAATGAAAAAATTTAGAAAGAAAAGTCTTATACTAACCCTAACAATAAAACGTAACTGTATAGAACGACTAAAATTCAGGATAAAAAATATGTAAATAATATTATATTGCACTAAGATATCGCATTAAAGACAGTAAATATATATATATTCTCATGAAAACTGTCATTATGAGTTCATGAATTTCCGAAAAATTAAAGTGCATGAAAAGCTTTGAAACATTTTCTATAAGTAGATGTATGTAGTGGCTTCATAAAAAAAATATAGATCCTATTCAATATTCAAAATATTTAAATTAATTAATTAATTTAGAAATCTAAAAAGTGAGGGAATGATGTTTTATTGAAATACACTACTTTTCACTTTTACATAAAAAAATTACAAGTGCATTAAATTTAAAATACTCGTATTATAAATATGCTATTGAAAATAATAATATTTATAGGTTTGGAAAATAAAATTGGCTGGCACGATTATCACATGGAATGGGTTTTGGAATTTTTCTTTTAATGTCTGCTCTTGTATAATTATGGATATGTTTTGGGACAGGCCACTTGTATTTGCCTTCTCTTGCTGAAACCATTACATCAACTGGGACATTTTCTGAACATAGGGTCTTTACTTCTCTAGGATACAGATTGTCCTCATATTCTACCAGCACCCAATCGCCTATATTTATCTCATCAGCATTTTTGCTTTTCTTGGAGTTATCTATGAATGAAACAGAACTTTTATTACTATACTCAAATGCTGTCCCCAAGTCATAGTGTTTGCACAAAATTGATGCATAACATGCAAAACACGAGAGAACGGAAATTCAGTATATTACTCTTTGAACTATAAGCAACTTGGTGCAGTGGCGAATCCAGGATCCGGTTCTGGGGGGGCTGAGGTCAAAAAAATTTTGCATCGTAGTGACGAATGTCAAACCTCATGACTTATGTAAACCAAAACTCTTTAACTTTACAGACTTTCATCACCTGACAATAAGAATCATAAAGAATACTACGATATTTTCGATAATTTAATAAAAAATACAATGAAATAACTAGCGAAAAAATGTTTCGACCGCATCAACGCTACAAGTACAAGTGGATTGACTAGAAAAGTAGGAAAATTTTCGAGTCTGTCAAGCCAGAAAGCAATATTGTCACTATTTTATTATTTTTTTAAAATGAAAATTAAGAAAAAAACAGTTGTAGGGATTTCAAATAAAATCAAGAATTTTGGTTTAGCTCTGGGGGGGGCTGCAGCCCATTTAGATTCGCCACTGACTTGGTGGTCTTTCATTGTTCTGATGAATGTTTTAATTTCACCCTTTATTAGTTGGTCACATTTTTTATGTCATTATCTGTTACTTTAAATAGTTATTCCTTGGCAATTTTCTCTCAAAACAGAAACAAGTGTGTTAAAATTATGAACATCTTTTCCCTCTGCAACTAGCCGATCTGCTGATCTTTTCAGAAAAGCTCCAATTCCGTCAAGAGCTCCTTTCCCATGTCCTGATTCACTATAATTCCAAGTAAAATCAAGAGTACCAGGAACAAGTTGTTGCACATGTTGTGATATCAGATGGAACATTCTCTTGTTTCGATTGTCTTGATTTTTAACTCTAAAGAGTCGCTTCTTGTAGCGTTCAGCTCAAGTTTTTTGAACAGAGATATCTTAATTTACTAAATATTTAAATATACTGATTAAATATTATTGCTTTGATGAAAACTGCTTTTTATTTCATTAATGATTTAATACCATAAAGAATTTGTCAACAAATTAAATTTTGATATTTAAATACATCAAATAAAATTTTTATCAATTTTCATGTACTAAACAAATAGTATTGTTTCCAAATTCTCAAAACAAGATTCCAAGTGCTTCATTAGAAATTAACTATACTTTATTCAAAAATAATTCTAAATACATGCTATATTTTAATATAATTCAATCCATTAGATATATTAAGTTTTTTATATAATTGAAATTGTATTGGTCAGTAAATTCAGAATTAATATTTAAAATATATTGGCTAGATTAAACTCGGAATATTCAGTATGCCCTTATTTATTAAATGAAAATTGGAATAAAATAAGGCAATTAAGAACAAAAACATAAAAATACATTTAAAATAAAACAGGAAATCTGTCTTTTGAATATTTATTGCTTAAAAATCATTCCCTCACATTACACATTAGTGAGGGAATGATAAATTTATTAAAATTTTAAAATGTTAGTTAAGTCTAACTGATTTCTGAGTTCAATCATATACAAATGTTTCCAAACAAGAAAGCAACTTATAATTATCCACTTTTTAGATATTATTTTGTTTGACTTTATTTTAAAAAAGGACATAAGGGAATGATAAATGTAAAAAAAATTATCTGGTTTGATGTTTTCAAATGGATTCCAGAGGCAAAGCTACAATAAGTTGAAGATGAAAACATGCTGCAATGTTGTTCTCTGTTGCCTGTTACAGATCAATAAACTTTTTGTCGAAATATTTCTACTCCATGATTGGGGGGGAGGGGGGTAAATGTATTGTTGTGAGGGAATGATGCAATACACTGGAGACAAACTTCAAATAGTGCTGTGACAATAATTTTAACAGAAATTAAATTTAAAATGAATTTTCTGTATTCTACATTTTAGTATCCTGAAATAAAAAAATACAAATTTTCAAATTTCTTGCTTGTTTGCTTAGAAAGATTTTTTGTTTATTTTTAGTCAGCAGTGGGGACAGGTGAGGGAATGATATTTTGGTATATTGAAGCCATATAAAATATATAAAAAATAAGAATTTAAAACTTTATTCTTAATTCCTTGTTAAACTGCCTTTTGAAAGACACTTTCATTCCCCCAAAATATGTATAAAGTCATAAAACAATTATAAAGTATAGCGGGGACATGAAAATGACCATTTTCATGAGAATGACCCATATATATATATAAATTCTTATGGGACCATTCTTAAGTGAGGTAGTTATTCTTAGTTACGGTATGGCATTTTCTAAAAAGTTCATTTGGATTGACTCAGCATAATCCAAAGTAAACAACAAGAATATATGGAAAAAAAATTCCACTAAGCATAATTTTTTTTCCTGGTTTTTCATATTTCTTATAAAAAAAATGTCTCATATTACTACAAAAATAATTAATCATGAAATGAGTATTTTAGAAAGTGAAAATTAGGACTTTTAAATATATTTTAAATAAAACATTTCATCCTAAAACTACGTAGTATAGATTATAATTTGTGTAGTCTATAGCCAAAGAAAGAGAAGAAGAAGAAGCCAAAATTACGTAAAAACTACAGAGAATCCGTAGTAGTTTGAGTCTTTGGCACTCTTAAGTTTTAAAAAATAGAATTTATCAGAAAATACCGGAATTCCGGTATTAAGGATGAAGAAAATACCGGATTTCCAGTATAATACCGGAACACAATCACCCCTGCCTCCCCTTGTACAGCAGGTCATGCCCCCCTCATCAGGAGGATCCCGTCCCCCCATCTGGCAGACCGTGCCCCCTGTCAGGCAGACTCTAATGCCACTCCTGAAGATAAGTCTCTTCTCATTTCAGAAACTTTGTTCTAAATAAGTACTGTCGTACAATATTTTTTTTTATTTTATCAAGAGTGCCCTAAATAAGTTATTTCAGATGGTACAAGTTTATAAAATAATTGAAGACATATAAATCACAATAGTTAAAGGAAGTTACCACTATGGAAGAAAAGTAACAGTACTCAAGTTTTTATGCAGATGTATTTCACGTATATAAATGGAGAAATCTCAATTAATGATTTCCTTACATAACCAAAAGTAAGGGCTTTTCATAAAAAAGTCGATAGCTCTTCTATGAAAGTGATAATTTGCTTCCATCACTAAATGCAAAGAATGACTGTTGCTCTGTCAATGACTTTGTGAGTAATAACATATCTGATCTTTTTCATAGAAATAATACACTTTCTCGCAATCATAAACAACACTTATTTTAAAAAATAATATACAGATAAAAATAACAACACATTTACTGTAGAGTGCCTTTCATTTATTCTGAATGTCAATTAGAAAGGAATTTTTTCATTAACCCTCTGCATACGGGTCGATTTCGATACATTCGGCTTCTGAAATACGGGGCATTTTTAATGGGACTGAACTGAATTACGGGGCATTAAGAACGAATGACTATGAAATAGACTTGTAGCACTATCTAGAGGCAAGACGAAATGTGAAATAATAACCATTACAATATTTTTAGCCTACACAGAGAAAAAGCGGAATCCGTATCGAAAATATGGGAAATAAACTAATGCACGCTATTTCCACGTGACCCATACAAGGAGGCAAATTTTGTATCCTGTGGAAATCACAGGAGCATACGTAGAGGGTTAAGGTCTACAGAAATTGGGAGTTCTCCAAATTAATGACGACTTTCATTCTTGGTTTTAGCTGAAAATCAAGACATTGAACTTCTCAAAGTAAAACTAATATCATAGAACTTTAAAAGTAATTCATTAAAATGCAATTTGATTTAATCATACAGCATGACCTTTACATTAAAATAATCTAAGCCCAATTGTTGCAATACAAATTATTCTATTTAATTTTACAGTTTCATTAAGCTACTGCAATTTTAAATAATAATAGTAAAAAAGATGCCCAATATTAGAAAAGTTCATGATGATAGGGGCAATTAATTCCATGCGAAATCAATAAAAAAAAATTATTTTTTCTGTCAATGTTTTAGATTGTAGTGATTTTTTGCCTGTTTGTTGTACTTACCTCCAAGATGAAAACAGTGAAGTTTCAGTTTTTTTAAGCTATTCATTTCAGAGTTATGAATCTTTAAAATTTAAAAAATTTAGCGAATTTCAAAAATTTCATAACATTTAAAAGATTGTAACTTGAGACCTATTTGACTTAGAGAGCTGAAATTTGAGTCATTTTGTTCAGTTTTTTTATGGTCTTTCATAAAATATATAACACGGCCCAATTTTTTAAAAAAAGAGAAAACCATTTTTAAGTTGAAAATGGCAGTAAAATTCATTTTAAAAACTTTGCAGATTCAATAAATACTATACAATAAATAAATAAATGGTAAATAATTTAATAGATAAGTTGATAATAATTAAAATAAAGAAATTAAGAAAATAATTTAGTAAATAAGTAGGTATGTAATTGCAGTAAAGAAACAGAAAGCAGAACTTTTAAATAAAACAACTGTAACAATAAAACTTCAAAATAAGAAGTACAATTCACACCTAATGTCTCCAAAGCTTTGTAAAAAATCAGAAATTTTTGCTTTTTTAATTTAATACATTACTACCAAAAATAAAACAAATATGCTGGGTATAAGGTAAAGTCATATTTAACTGACAAAAACAGATTAGAAATAAAAACAATTTTTTTATATTACAAAAATTTTTAGCTAAATAAATCTGAATTATAGAGATTTGAATTAGCGAGGAATTCGAATTTATCAGGTTCCACTGTTTATAATAATTTAATATAAAGTTTTCTCCCAATTAAACAAAATAAAAATAATAGAGTCAGACAGGTATTTTAAAAAAGCAGTTAATTAAAACCATTTTTATTTAAGAACAATCATTTAATAAATCTAACAAGAAAATTTTCTCAATGTGTGGAAAGCATATTCCAACAGAGGCTAATTTTTGCTTTTTCTGTAAATATTTCCAATAAAAATGTAATAATTAATTGATTAAAATAATTGTTTGTATTTGATCGATCTCACATACATATTCTCAGGCCAAATGCTGGCATAATTTTTGAACATTAAGTAAAAAACAAAATATTATATCAAAACCCTAAAAGCAATGTATTTCAAGCATATTTCGTATTTTTATGCACCGAGTGTCAACTTTGTGACATGAAGCCTCTATGAGTTCTTCTTTTTTGGCCTTGGCGATGACCAGTACCAGATGAGATAATTAAGCATGGCTTTTATGGTCAAGGTTGAGGTAAGGCAGAGAGACCAACTGTAGGTGCGTTTTAACTGGAGTCCAGATTGGTCAGTATCTTTTTTTTTTCAAAGCTCACTGCTATACAAATACTGAATGAATGTCAAATGCGAGAACCCCACCTGGGTTTTACCTATAGTCCGTAATATAATGCAGACATATAAAGTAGGCAATTATTATTAATCCTGATGTATATTGGAAATAAATATTTTTTCTTTAAGAGTAGCAGCGAGTTTCTGTGAAATCGAAACAATTCCAGTATTTCAAAACATGTTGCTGCTTGAGTGTGGCTGTTTTGATTGTCAATACCTTCTACTAACTTATCTTGACAAGCAGGAATGAAAAATATCAGAATTTTTAACATGAATAAACAACTTTTGAAACTCAAATAGCGCATTTATGGCATATAATGTGTTTTTTACAGAAATAATAAGAATGGGGAGACCGGGATACAATGGACCACTTTCATAAATTTTGAATGTTTACTATCAAAGTACTGTTTTTTGGGGGGGTGCAAATGCATACATATTCTCTACATATTAAGGTTTATATTACACTCACTCTAAATCTATAATTATCTATACTTTTTTTAATATTTATTTTTTACTAATAAGTGACAATGGACCATTGTACCCCAAGACCGGGGTACAATGGTCCATGGCATGGGGTAATACGGGCCACAAGTAAATATTTAAAAATATATTAATACAGTACATTTTTTAATAACAAAATATAGAATGTATCATATTTGTTTAGTTATGGCTTCAATTCATACATATAATGCAAGAGTAACAAATATTAAAGTTGGCAAACGACACATTAAAAGATTGTGTTACTGAAAGTTTCCTGTTTTCTTGTGAAATGGTAGGTTCCAGAAGACTCATCATAATATATTGAACATTAACAAGAGATTGGTCATCTATAGAAATGTTCCTATGGGACAATAATAGCCTCTCTTTTAATTAATTTTATATCATTTAACACTTAACTTATGTATAATATCCATAGATACAAACTAATAGGTGCATTATTTTTTTTATTTATACTATTTGATTTAATTTTTCCTTAATATAACTATAATATAAAAATTTAAAAAATTCTGAAAGTATATAAAATGCAAACAAGAAAAAAAAAACTATGGGAAGCTGTCTTTTCAAACAGCCGTTGATGATAAAGGCTTAGGACTACTTTACTCGCATGACTCTTTTGTTTCTCATAAGTTTTTTATGTAACTTCTGTTGCTACCCTTTATCTCTAAAATAAGACATTAGTTATGTTTTTAATATATGTAATTACCAAGATATAGAGGATTATGCCACCAATTCATGAGTATTTTTGCCCAACTTTGCGACTCAGTAGTCGCTGAACTACAATTCCAATTATCAAATTTTCTTTTGTAACTTCTGTTGTTACCCTTTATCTCTAAAATAAGACATTAGTTATGTTTTTAACATATGTAGTTACCCAGATATAGAGGATCCCCCATACCAAGTTCTGTGGCATTTTGGCATGCGAATCAATTTCCTTCCCGAGACCCCAATGGGAAGAACACAGTCCTACGTTAAAAATCTCAAATAAATAACGTAAAATCTTGTTTACTCTTCTTTGGTGCTTAATTAGAGTTAATACACAGATTATACTTAAAAATGTTTTCACTACATGATCCAATGGTTAATTTACTCATAAAAATAAAACAATTTGCTTATTCTTATATAATGTCCAACTTTTAAAAGCATATGGGATACAGAACTGGGGATGGACCATGGTCCATTGTACCCCATGTGGAACTTTGACAACAAATAGATAAAAAAAATAAGATTTTATATTCAGCTATTTTAGCTGCATTAAGTATAAAATATGTTATCATACCATTTTATTGTGTATAGAAATGTCTTCTGAATCACAACTCTTTTACACAGAAATGAAAATATCTTTAGCTGAAAATATTTACATTTAGCTACCACAAATCACCAGTCAAAAATAACATGACTTAATTGTCAGTTAGGCATAGGTTTTAAAGTTTTTTTCAGCAGTACAGGCCTGCATCTATGTGCCAAAATATGAAATATTCAAAAACAGAATTAAAATAAATAATAGGGGGTGGCCCATTGTACCCCTAGGTCCACTGTAACCTGGTCTCCCCTATTGAAAATTACAATATTTTTTTCTTAATGATTCCGAAGGAATACATCATGAAATTTGGCCTAAATGTTGTTAAAATGAGATTAAATAAAATATATTTTTTTCAAAAAAATTTAAAATTCTGGTTTTGAGTTTAAAGATTCAAATTAATTTTTTATTAAATTTTTTTTAAAAAAATTAATTAGCCATGTTATATATTTTATGAAACACCACAAAAACTGAACAAAATGGCACTTATTTCAGCTCTCTATGTCACATAGTTCTTGAGTTACAATCGTTTAAAGATTATGAAATTTTCAGAATTTCAAAGGTTCCCAACTCAGACACGAATGGTCCAAATAATCTGAAAATTTATATTTTTCATCTAATGTACTAGTACTACTTCTAAACCAAAAATCAACAAAATCCAAAAACATGAGATCTTGGCCATTGGCCCAGTGGCAGAAACACCGCGACGCTGCGTCGTACGTCGCAGATTTTGGATAGTGTCTGCAGACTATTTTGTAATACAGTTTATCATGTGCTCATGAAATAAATCCCATCACGAAAAATATCAAAGTTATTAATCACACTTTCTAAAGAACTTAGTAATTATTATACAACTCGCATTGCTAAAATATGCAATCCTTTCGCCCTCGCGCAATCATCGTCTCCTCTCCCCCCTCTCTCTTCTCTATTCTGAATGGGCCGACCTAGCGACTTGACCTTGAAGTACGGTAAGTACTTCATATCGGTATTGGGGTCACGGCCGATGTCTTCTACGCGTTTCATTCCGATACTTTTCTGGAAATAACACATGGTTTTTACTTTTGAGATGGCTGCGTATATATATGAAATTCGTTCTTTTGATTGCGATTCTACAATATTACGAAAAAACTTAAAGCAGCATTATTTACGCCAGCATGAAAATAAACCTCCGAAGTTTCGACGATCTGTACGGCTGCAAATCAATCATTTTTTAAAAACGGGAGCGAAAAAAGAACAAATTCTGAAATCGATAAAGACGAGGAACAGAGTTCAAGCCAAGATTGTCCCAATTTTAAACGTTCTAAGCATTAGTTAAGAAATATGGAATTCATTATTATACACACCTTCAAAATGTATCTATGTATGTGCAAATGCAAAATTCCAAAAAGTTGTATCAAGAATTTTAGAGGAAGACAGCTCTGTTCCTCGTTGTTTTAAATAATAAACAATGATACAATAAAATCTTATATATGCGTAATTGCAGAACAATTTATCAGTTTGAATACAAACCTTTAAAATGCATATCAGGATAAATGTGCTAATAAGCTTCAAAGTTTTTGTTTCGTGTAAAAAGCAATTATTTATTGCATTTTAAATTAAAAACATACAAGAAAGATATTTTTTGACATACTACATTTTTTTCACAATAAAAAGGAGGCATAAATTTTTAAATAACATCTAACATATTGAAGAATATTTCATTTATATGAGCTAGTGATGTATTGTTTTGAAAAATTCACCAAAACAGAAAGACACCAAGTGCTGTGTTTGAAACGGAAAAGTACCCAAATATAATTTTCTGCATAGGTATTTGTATAGTATGCTTAATATTACTTCTGAAACAACTTGATACTTCATTATTGTTAATTATCTGCCCAAAGAAAAGATTAATCTTCATATGCTTTTGTTTATTAATTTATACAATTATATTATACAAATAATAAAGATGTTATATGGTTTTTAATTTATGTTTGTCGTATTTTAATAGTTGTAGGTTGATATAAGTATTTCAAAAAAAGAAAGCAAAATATTTATAGTCGCGCACTATTCTGCAGACTATTTTTAAGAGACCTAACCTCCGTTGCAGACTATTGAAAAGTATTCTGCCACTGGGGCCATTGGTTTATTTCACATGACCCACAGTATTAAATGATATGTAACTTTTTTCTTTTATTGAAGAAAACCATGTTTTACTAATTAGACATAAATCAGCATAATAATAAGAAATGAATCAGCAAATTAAAGGGCATATATTTAGTTCACAACCAGATGAAAAAATAAAAGGAAAAATTGTTAAAAAATAGTTTCATCGAAACATAGGTATTCTTTTATTTACAATATAAAATTGTTTATTTTTAGTATTATTAAAAAAAAAATTACTATGAATATTCAACTACTCTTAGACCTTCAATTAAACATTAGTTAAGATAAATAATCTTTCACATTGTAATTATTTATTAAATTAAAATCAGTCTTACCTAAATTTTGAAGTTCTATAGAATAATGATAAGCCTTCAACAACTTGTCCTCCTTTCTCACTATAAATACCATCTAAACCAGTTGATGTTAACACAGGAACTAAATCACCATAAAACACTTTACGATCTACTTCTTGTAAGCAGATTATATCAGCATTATAACCTAAAAAAAAAAGCAGTAAAAACTAAAGCATATGACAATTACAAGCATTCATAACACAAGTATGCCTTATTTAATATCATAAGTCACATTCATAAGTATTCATTATGGTTTACTGATGTGTTAGCTTTACTTACTTTTCAAGTTGATGCTGAAAAGCTTTTAACAAAAAAGATCACATTTGATTTGACTTAAAAATCCTACAATTATTCAATAACTCTCTTGTACTAGGTGATGTGAAAAATCACATCTTAATTATTCCATCCAATTTTGAAAGATTTGTTTAAATAAATTGAATTAGGCTATCACAGACTAGGATATAGATAATTTTTATTATAAAACAATACTTCCACTTATTCATAAAAGTTGTATATAAATAACTGCAGCAAAATGCATATAAATAGCAATATCGAATAAAAGTAGTCCAAAATTAGAGGATGAAACAATAATAAGTATATAATATAAAAAAACATCGGGTTTGGATTTACCCATTATTTCCTTTAAATACAACTGTCTTCTATAATCAAGCATCAAAAATTCAACTGGGCAGTAAGGGAATAATTCAGTACGAGCAGTTTCAGAATCGGCATAAAGATCAGCAAGAATGTTGTACGAAACACAACGTAACCTGCAAAATTTAAATATATGCAATAAAAAAGCAAAACTAAATTATCTCATAAATTCGCATTCATTATGTAAATGAACCTAGGAGATTTTTATGAAAATATGGTTCACTTATAAAAAGTGAAAACTCAGTAAAAATAGTCAAGATTTTTTTTTATCCTAAACTTTTTATCTTTTCTCCCTAAACTCTGTCATAATAATTTCTAAATGGCTTGCACCCAACTTTATACTTATGCGAAAGAAGAAAATTATATAATTAAGAAAATAAAATCACCTTTAAAATATAACTGGGCTAAAAACAATTCACCTCGTATCTATTTTATTGCTCTACATATTCATTTTATTAGATTGCTAAAACGCTGATTTTTTTATCAGAGTAAAAACCTACCCATTATGAATGACTTAACCACTTTTTTTGTTTTATTTACTTAGTACTTAAATGTCCCATGTCAATGCTTAGCAATTATGGCAACCTTAATTTTATTCTTATAAAAGGAACCTATATTTATTCTTTATAAAAGGTGTTTTTGGTATGAATTTTGGAGTGTCTAGAATAAATTAATTACAGTAAAAACTTAACTAACCGGCATGCTCGGGAAACTCCGATTTCTGGATAGTTGAGTGTGACGGGAAAAATGGATTGGGCCAAATATTTTGTTTTTGTCATTTTGAAATGTGCATTAAATATAATTTTTAAGAATACTTCGATATCTTCCATAACATTGTATTTACATAATATATTATGAAGATTTTAATTTAACATTGATGATTTAAAAAAAATATGATCTGTAGCCGAACTTTTACCGTAAGATTGAAAAATATAAAAATAACTGACGAAACTGAAAAATATTCTACTCGGAAAGCATAATAAAACTCTTTTAAGTGATCATAAAAAAATCCCAGATTAAATATCAAAATTAATTATCTTTTAGAAAATCGCAAGGGTTACGCGCGCCTCCAATTCTCCCACACATGATATTATGTAATCGGAATCAACATCTGCCTGTATTTGGAGGGTAAATAAATAAAGCAAAAGAAAGAGACTTACTAATCTGGAGTACTCCAAGATGAGCTATTTTTTAACTCGATTCTGTCCCTTTACCTCTTTTTTTTTTGCCGTTTTTCGTTTTTAGGTCTTGTTTTTCGGGGAAAGGTGAGGATCTTTATTTATTTATTTTTGATTCTCACTTTTGATTTTGAACCCCCGATAAAGAAAGTCTGTGTACATCACAGTACTGCATATTGCTTTTTTTTTTTTTTTTTTCTCCTTCTACACCCCTCCGTGCGGAGCAAATGTTGCATTCCAGAAATAAATTGTCTGCGTGAATGGAACGGAGCACGCATGTTCTAAATTTTGGCGCGCAGATGTAAAACTTTTAGAAAAACTCATTTTCTAATTTTTCCGGTTAGTTGAGCTTTCCGGATACTTGAATGCCGGATAATCAAGAGTTTACTGCAGATATAATTCTGGGCCTCATTACCACTTCAGTAGATTTAATGAAAAAAAGAGATGAAGATAGCAAACAATGTTTTTTATATTTGTTTTGATGCTGATCTTCTACAAGTCAGAATAAAATAAGAGACAAAAGGTGTCCCCAATGTTAATTAAAGATAAAATAAGATTGAAATTGGAGATTTTTGTCTTCATTAAGATTGCCACAAAAACTACTCTTATGCATTACATTGGATGGGTAACAAAGATAGAAAAGGATGATTATTTTATAAATTTCTTATGAAGATAGGATTTAACATTTCTTTACCCAAGTGTTGAATATGCAACAGCACTCTTCTGAAGACTGCCACATCCGACGATAAGTGGTAGATCTGACAGAGTTGCTTTGAAAATTAAATTTAAGTTTTGTGATTATCAAAACCTTCAATGAATGTAGTTTATATGCTGTTGATGAAATAAACAAATTATGATTTGCATATTTTAAAGAGGAATAGTTAATTAGTAGTTAATATTTCATTATTGACTTTAAATAACATTTTATTTTGTTTTTAATAAGCGAGTCAAACCTCCCTGAAGTGGGGATGTTTGATCCAGTTTTCACTATTTTGGAAAATCTTTATAAAAAATATTATTTTAAATATTTTGTAAATGATAATAGTGTAGAAATATACCCCATAATACAAGTTATAAAATGATGGAAAAACTAGAATTCTATCTTGTTTTTTTTTAAAAAAAAAAAAGGAAAAGCTGTTTTAACAAAAGTCGGTCAAACATCCCAAGTCACCCTACAATGATTCATATGGAAATAATTGCTTCGATTTTCATTGGTTTCAGATTTCAGCCATTGATTTTTTAAAATTAATAGCTCATAATTAATGCAAAATTTGCACCACACATCTGATATTCAAAAGTGTATTAGGATACAAATAATCAATTGAAACTGCTTTATTATTCATAAGTACCAAATATAAATAAAATATTGATATAATTTTATTTATAAACCAATTACAAAAACAATCTCAAAAAAATATGACAAGGCAAAATAAAATTTTTTTACATTTAACACTGGTTATAACGAACGGTTTGAACCTCAAATTTCTTCTTTAGTCTTGCAAAAATAATTAATCTCAGTACAAAATAATTTATCTAGGTTTAATTTAAAACAAATAATAAAATATAATAACTATTTTTAAAAACTTTCAATAACCTAGGTAAATTATTACTACCTCTAAGACATATAAATCAGCAGGTCAGCAATGACTCGTGAAGAAATAAATAAAATAAGCTGTCCTGACCAATGTAATTAACAGAACAATTATAAATATACTTTACATTCCAGGTTCTGTTATGCTGTTGGTAAACTCATGTCGATACTCAAAAGGACACTTTTCAGGGCCAGCTTGAATCAGGCTAGTGGACACAGCAATTTCTTCCAAACCAACTTTCTCTCCATTTTTGGGCACACAAGAAACTTTCAATTTGCAGCCTACATCAGTCTCATTCGTGATATAGAAGTAATTTTTTGACAGAATTAACCAATTTTCAGAT
Organism: Araneus ventricosus; assembly: GCA_013235015.1. Classification (NCBI taxonomy): domain Eukaryota; kingdom Metazoa; phylum Arthropoda; class Arachnida; order Araneae; family Araneidae; genus Araneus; species Araneus ventricosus. Next base: position 194,445 of record BGPR01000059.1, read on the forward strand.
TTGGTACTCACGATTTTATTTATATCTACAGTCGATTTTTCTGCCTTTGAAATGGTTCTGTACCAGGTGAAATCACACTGTTCTTTGAAACAATACTCCAGCTCAACTTTTGGATACACAGGAAATCCAGACATAATACTTTTGGGCAGACTAAGATGTAATACGGAAGGTGGGTTTTCTGCTATTTCATACACGTGATCATTAATTTTTAACTGAGCGTTTTCAGTCCAAGCATCTATATTTCTCAACTCGTTGTCAATAAACTCTCCATCTTTCAAAATAGCTAAAGTCAAAGAAATCTGAGTATTGTTTTCGTCCACAGTTTCAGAAATTTTCTTTTTCTTTTTATTATTTAATTTCTTATTAAAAGCCTCAAGAATTTTAAGCTTCATACGACTTATGGTTACTTCTAGTTTTTCCTCTTTGGATCGTAGAAATGTAAATGTTCGCTCAGGTAGATCTGGAAAGGCTAAATTGAAATATATTTTCATTTTGTTTTCATCTTCAATATGTTTAACGAATACTTTAGCACACTGAGACATTGCGCGAGAAGATTGAACTACCTTGTACGAGAAAACTAATCTACTGAAATTATAAGATGGGAGGAAATACTTCATATCTAAAACATCACGATACAAAATTCAATACAAACCGTTTTGTTTACTTCAAGTTCTTATCGAATGACAACGGCAAACCACAAATATAAAGATAAAGTCGAAACCGACTGATAGAACTCAACAGTTTCTATTTACACGAGCACAACGATGGTGGCGAATGTAAATATTGGTTAAAGTTAAAGTTTTTTCTGTTAGAACGTTTTGATTAATTAAAATTTTGTAAAAATGTATTACGTTTAATTATTTTTAAGATAAATTCAATAGCATCATTTAATTTATATGCTAAAAAGTATATCAAAATCTTTAATTAAAAAATTGGAGTAGAATAAGTTCCTAAGGACAAATTTTCTGGTTTGTTTACTTATATTTAAAGCCTTGACTTTATCTGCTTGTATATTGAACTTCCGCTTTGAAGATCCTTTGACTTAGCATTACACCGGAAGTATATATTACAGGCATTTAAAGAAACCCGAAAACTTGTCCATTGAAAATCGATTAATCTTCTCGATACCCTCAGAGTTTGATATTAAGAATCGATGTTATGCATAATCGAATTTTTACTTTAATCACATTGTTAACCAATAAAAACGCGACTTGTGTATATACATAATCCACGTGTCTTAATTATATTTATTCTATCTCCCGGTATCAAAATCGGCGTGAATAATTGAGTCTGCTGCTTTCTCGCTTTTGGTTCTACGAATTTTATTTAATTTGTTGCTTATTTATTAGCTTTAAAATTAATTTGTGAGGTTAAACTGAAAAAATGAAAGCCTTGTTATTTTTCTGTATTTGCTTGACAGTTTTCAATTCTCTAAAATGTGATGAATTAGACGTGGAAGTTAAATTTAAGCCAGAAAAATGCGAACTGAAATCTAAAAAAGGCGATATGCTGTCAATGCACTATAAGGGAACCTTAGATGATGGTACAGAATTCGATTCCAGGTATGATTTGTATCCAGTTTTGATTTAAAACGAAACTGAATATTCCTCTTTTTAACAAAAATACATTTTGCTACTTTATGCCCTTTTTGTGATGAAATTAAATTATTTCCATTAGAAAAACTTACAGTATACATATATTTTGGATTTCATTGTCAGATATTGGATAATCAAAAAACATTAAAGGATAGTGAATAGGTCAATAACCTTTCATTTTGGTTCTTACTTTTGGAATCTAATAATTTTTCTCCAAACTAATTATTTTTTTTAACTAAGAAATTTCTAAAATGACATGAATTTATGTGGAAAGGTACAGATTTTTGATAAAACTGATAAGTTTCAGTTCATGATTTGTAGTTTAATTTTCATTTTTTCTTCGAATTCAGCTATTCACGGAATGAACCTTTCCAATTTCAACTTGGAATTGGTCAAGTGATCAAAGGTTGGGATCAAGGCTTGACTGACATGTGTGTGGGTGAGAAAAGAAGGCTGACTATTCCTCCTCATCTTGGGTATGGGGATGCTGGTGCAGGTGAGATATTTGTGAAAACATACATTTTTAATCTATAGAATTTTTTTTGGAATGTCTGTAAGTTGAATGTTTATACTTCCATTTACTTTTAAAAAATGTACTTTTCTTAAATATTCTTTTATATATGCAGAGTGTTGCAAAATGCCTGCTACATATATTACCATGCGATGCAACACAACTAGAAAGCATGAATTGCATTACCCTATATATAGGATTACCATAATTCTTTTAGTTGAAATCGGGACACAGGAAAAGGGGGTCAAAGTATATTATAAAATTCTAAAAGCTGCCTATGTTTCTTTCATAACACTAAGAGAGAGTTTGAGGAAGTGAAAAAAAATTTTGACATCAGAATACAAAGAATATACAATTTTATTAAGGTTTGGTAATTCTAAATTATAGTAATAAATTACAGAATTAAAGCAAAACTGCCAAAGCTTTTAATTAAGTAACTGGGTGAGAGAGCTCATTGACAATGGATGTAAGCAATGAATTTTCTTTTGGTAAACTTGGAGTTTAGGATGCATACTATTTTCTCAACTATTTTATTTGCCGTCACCAAACACTGTTTAGGATGTGCAGTGAGTTTTTTACAGGTCTCCTGTGAACCTGAACTTAAAAAAACATCATCCGTGTCTTCGCTTTTAGCAAAGTGGGCCCCTCATAGCTTCGCTTTTTCATTGAGAAACGAAAGTCACAGGAAAAACATCAAGTCTGAAGATGATGATGATTAGCAAGGGAACCATCGTTTCCAGAAAAAAAAACATTTGTTATTTGGAAGCCAAAATCAGCAACACGGAGAAAGAGAATCGGCAAACTCAGTGAACGAAAATCTTTTGAAGAGAATAAAACTATTATTGAAAAAAAATTTTATTATATATAAAACTGCAATTTTAAGTATTTATATCCTTTTGTAGGTGACAGGATTCCTCCCAAGGCTACTCTGATTTTCGAAGTAGAGTTACTTAAAATCGAAGATGGACCTTCTCCTGTGAATGTATTCAAGGAAATAGATGCCAATCAAGATCATCAGCTTTCTCGAGAAGAAGTAAGGAACATATATGTATTTATTGGATGAGCCTACTTGTGCTTAGATTTGACATATTCACCATACTTTCTAAAAGTATAGACATCTTAATGTTAGATAAAGATAAAGTAGAATATTTATTGGACAGTAATTTCATTAATGGCTTTTCAACACACTTGTGAAAGTACACTAGAACCCTGGGAATAGGAACTAATTGGGGCTGACTTTTGTTCGGTAAAATACTTTTGATATACCAAATGCAGTAGACTCTGACTTCTCTGTGAAGGCGTACAGAAAGAGCACGTTAAGATTTGCACAGTACAATAGCAAACAAATTGAGGGTAAAAAGAAGATGTCAGAATTTGTTCCTACTCGTCAAGGTGCAGTATTCATTCTCAAAGAGCAATTCGAATATTTCTTTTAAGTTAGGAATAAACATTAGCTTTGTTTCTGATTCATAATTGTTATTTTTCCTTCGTTTTTCAGCAAAAAATTTTCAGAAAATTAAGAAAAGGTGTTTGCATTTTCCGGGGTTCTACTGTATGTTAAAATCCTCAACTAGTCCATTTGTTTTAGCACTGCAATTGTTTTTTAAATTTTATCATTCTCCAAAATATTTCACTTCACCTTTTATTGTCCTAGCCATCACTGCATTAAACAAATGCCAAAATTATCCACATCAGCTTGAACATTTTCTATAATAATAGCAGGCATTTGCTTAAATGCTATAAAATTTCTAGCTATGTCAGAATTGTAATCTATACTTATAAAAGGCAGTGTTTGTGTGCATGCGATGTCTAGACGAATCTATCGCACTTGCAGCCATGAAATTTGGCACACAGGTAGTCGTATGGTGTTGCACCTCCAAGCCGGAATTTAAAAATTCAATCAAGAAAATTTTTTGTTTAATGTTTTGGGTCATTTTTGGCACCTTTATGGCTGTAGTATCTTTTCTAATGACCATTGCAAAACAATAAATGCACCATTGGGTAGAACAAACAATTTTCGTTCTAATGCAGTTTGTTTTGAGTTTCAAATGTAGTTTAATGAATTTTGAGAAATTTTAAAAAAATAGTCAGTTTTGCCATCGAAATTTTATTTTTGTTTTTAAATTTGCTGCATGACCTTCTAATAACATTATTGTTTTCAATTTTTTTTCCAGCTCATAACTGAAACTGTTCTGTCGGATTTAAAATAATAACGGCTAAAATATCTTTCTGTTGTTTATTATTATTATTATTATTAATTTTTTCGTGGTCAGTTGAAAGATTTTTCTCTAGAAAGCATTCTCCTGTGGAAGTTTCTCCAGAGCCTTCCCAACATGCATTGTTGCAATTTCATTTGCTGACGGTGCAGGATACGTCATAACCTTCAACTGAATGACTTCAATTATTATTTTTGGTAGTATCCTAAAATGGTTTTGTCTTGCATATTTTGCTTGCTGTATAATAATCATTTTCACATTGCAATTTTTTAATATTGTTTTGGATTAACGTACTCTGTATTGTTCTTCTACAGTTGAAATGTCATTATTGCAAAGAAAAATAAGCGGAAAAATCAATGATGTGTATCTTTTGTTTTGTTTACATAACTTTTTCATGTCATTGTGGTCGTCTTTTTTCTTTTCATTTTGTTGAAGTCCTGGTTCCACGGGCAATGCTGTGTGCATACTGCTAGTTGTCTCATAAAACAACTGTCTGTCACTTAGTAATGTTAGGGCTCGAAACCCTATTCTACTGAAGATCTGCCATGTATGTGTGCCTGGTGCATGTTAAATCTGACATCATGAGTCGAACATCCTTCTGAGGTGTGGAAGTTTGGAGAAGGTGTGCTGTCTCGCGATTGTCCATCTGACCGTTGCTCAAAATTACAAGGTCTATCTAAAAAAAACCTGTTTCAAAGTGAAATGTTAATATAACTAAACTAGCAGTATTGGTACAGATGTACACTATTCTTTTGATTACCCTAAACTGTTTTGAAATATCTTTTTAAGATTTCTCCATGTTTTGTTACATTATCATACATCTTCCCCTCCCTTTTTTTTTACATGTCTTTGTTTTTGAAGTTGTCCATCATTTTAATAAATATTTTGGAATCGGGAAATTTTGCCCCAAATATACATACGTATAAAAATTTCATATACCACAAATTGTGAAAGGAAAATTAAAAGTAACAACCGGTATGTTCTTGGAAATGCAGAGCCTTTTATGAAAGTCTTTGTATTGGAAGTCAAAGTAGCTTTGAAGAAAGAATATTGATTGTGCATTTTATGGAATGTTACTTTGTTTATGCACAATTTTTTTAATTAAAAAATGGCGGACAATAGAAATTAAGTAGAAAACAAATATTGAATGTCTACATCATGTTAGAGAAATTTATAAAATATACATCTTATTTACTTTTAAAGCAAAAATCCAATAACTAATTTTTTTGTTTGTCTTATTTATTTATAGCACTTTGAATAATTTTTGTTGAAAGATATATTCACCATCATTTTCAAACTCGTGTTTTTTGTGAACTCAAAACTTGTCTCATTCTATAAATTACTGTTGCCATTTTCAATGGTTTTTTTGTTGTGTTAAAATTGTTGGCTCCTTCCCTTCAAATTTCCTCGGTTTAGGCATAAATTGTATGTGCTTACCTTTTTAAGTTTTGATTTATAATTTTCATAAAACTTGCAGAGGTGGTTGGATAAAAACATGGTTGAAAATGAAGATTCTGATTTTCCACCATTTATTTTACTTACAATGGTTAGTGATGCTTGTTGCCCAAATTGCTGGTTATCCCATCATCGATGTATCGTAAATTCTTGTGGAAATTTAATCATCTTGAAAAAATAAACAATCGCTTCTTAACTGTTTTTAACTATATCTGATAATAATTTATCCAAGCTTGTCAATGCAATGTATAGTATTGTGGTGTATATTTCTTGTACCACTTTATAAAAGAGGTATATATCTTATGCTTCCGAGATCTATTTAAAGTAGCTATCCTGTGTTCATTGCTTTACTATTTGTATGTGATGACTTGTTCATTATCTAAACATGTGTTTGTTGTCTGAACAGAAAAAAAATCTTTAGTAAAAGTGTTCATCTTTTATTTCCACTCCCTTTCCCCTCAGTTCAAATAGTTTAACAGATCACATTGTGGTTTATTTTACCAGATGAACTAGTTTCAAAGATCTCTACCATTGACCTTGTACTAAATTCTTATTTTATTTGCTGGCTGTATTGTCATTTATCACGTATAGTTATTACATACCTTTATTTTGCTTGTTTCATGTTTGTAAATGTGGAATTTTATTATTGATTTTTTACGCGATGTTCAGAAGTTTTGTATTCTTGATGGCAATCAACTATTTTAATATTTTCAGGGCTTAACTATTTAATTCATCGATTAATTTAATTAAATTTATATTCCATAGGAGTGTTGGACCCAGGTAGTTAATTTGAGAAAAATTGAATTCAGGACGGCATATTTAAAATAATAAATTAACCACTTAATAGTTCCTTTTTTCTATCGTGTTGTGTCCAAAAATAAGCACATTTTTTATAAGCAATTTTGTATTCAAATTGATTTCATAAATTCAAATCGGCAATCAAAAGTTGCAAAAATTGATTTTATTAATTTTTGATAACTTTTAATTGCGGGTGAAAAAATTACCAAAAAACTGGATTACACTTGTTTTGCTATCCAACATTAGACAACCAGAGCCATTTACTAGAAACATTGCAAAGTAAAGAAAGTGAAAAAGCTGGGAAAATCAGTGGATTAGCTTAGAAAAAGTGCCTGCCCAAGCAGTGTTCGTGCAAATCGGGGAATTCTCCTTTCACAGTGCCTGAATGGTGTTCGGGCCAAATTGTTAAGTGGTTAAGGACTAAAAAGTAGAAAATAATTAAAATTTAAAAAATCTGCTTGTTTGTACACAAATTGTGTTTAAAAACTGTTTTTATTGAATTTACTGTTGACTTGCAGATCAGCGAGTACCTGAAGAAGCAGATGCCTCAAGCTCAGGCAGCTGGTCTGAAGGACATGCCTGAGCAAGACAAGCTGGTGGAGGACATCTTCCAGCATGAAGACAAAGACAGGAATGGATTTATATCCCACGACGAGTTTAGTGGGCCCAAACACGATGAATTATAAAGAGCTCAAGATATCTTAATATTTTCTACACACATGTGAATAAGATATTGAACCACAATTTTATCTTGATGACATAGATTGGATGGTGTGATATTACTACAGTTTTTGTATATTTCATGATTTAAAGCATCTATTTATACTATAAAAATTTTACATTTTGCTATACATAATTTTTTTTTTAATTCAAAGCTATAAGAGTTTTGAAAATTTTGTTTCTTTTGCATTTCTTTGTTCTCGGAACATTCTAGAACTTTTCTCCAAGATTATGTATTACTTTATTGCAATTCCGTTCAAATATTTTAAGCCTTTTATCGATTGTTACTGATGTTAAATCTTCTTGGAGTTTGTGTATTATTGTGCACACTTTTAAATTTTTCCAGCCACAAAAATGTTTTGATGTACCTTTTACTCTAAAAATATTTCTATATACAGATTTAAAGAAAATACTGGGCTGTCAATAAATCTTTAATGTTACACAACTTTTTATAGGTTATGTCATAAAGTGTTCATCATGCCGAAATCACATTTATGTCTTGTAAATATTTAAGTTTTATTGTTTGATTTTGCTCATTTCTTTTGCTATACAAAAAATTGGCACTAAAGCTTGCTTGTTTTTTTTTAATGCTTCAAATTTTTCAAAATGCACTGCCTGTGGTATATTTTGTATTAGCAACACCCATCTCGTAAAATTTCTTTAGATCCTGTTTGACCTTCATTTGTTCTGTCAAATAACTTATATTCCCATGAGGTTATCATATGATTTACGATCTGATTCTTTTGTTAATTTCTTGCCATTTTTACATTATCACATAGTGAACATATAGCAGCAGGACTGCTATATATATATATATATATAAAAAAAAAAAATAGTTCCATTATGAAAGAATAAACAACTTTTCCCTTGTGTTTATAGTGTGTAAATGGGTTACCAAGTTCGAATTGAAAAATTTATCTGTTATAAAAATATGATGCCAGTGAACAATATTTGAAATGGAAGTATTATTTGTCTCGTGCTTTCCAGTAACCAGTGTTTTTGAAAATTTGTCAAATTCCATTGCAATGAATAATTCCTTCCAATTTAAATAATTAATGGCAGCTTTTATAGGTGTCTGATATTTCATATTTGTAACATTAACTGCGTATACAAGTAAGATGCGTCGTTCTGCTTTTAACCATTATATATAAGGTTGTGGAAATGTGTATATAAAATTTGACTCGTCTAAGAAACATTCCATACGTGCAATTTGTAAACGATGAGAGAAACTTTTCAACAACATGAACTGAATTATTGAAATATTTGAATTTTTTGGACACAATATAAAAACGTGTATTTTCCTGTGAAATAAATTTATTTTTATAAATGTTACATTTTAAAAATTGTTAATTTAACATGACAAAAATAAATTATTTGCAATATGGTTTTGTTTGACTTTTTTCAATAAAATTTCTGGGTTCCCATTTCTTTATGATATTATATCCAAAGAGATAGATCATTGACGGCTAATTCCACACATGACTCGCACTACAAGTGAGAAAAAAATTAATCTTAAAATAACCATAAGAGGACTGATATTGCAATAAAATGAAATTACCCACTTGTTTTATCATTGAGGATGCTTAATTTACATATTGCAGCTATTACATTTCATCATATTATTTGTATATTTTCTGTATATGGGTAAAAATCTGCTGTGACTCGCATTACACGAAAAAGAAGTGATACTTAGCATTAAGAACAAAAACTCTTGTTTCTTCCTCTGTTGATTTTTTAAAAAATATATTTCTATATGATTTTTAACTATAATAATGGCAGTTTATATTTTGATTACTACTATATTAATTAAATGCATAATTAATTTATAATAAGACATTTAGCATGTGACTCGCACTACGCTTCATACAAATAATTTTTATTGGCAAGTAACATATACAAAAAGGATGTAAAGCAAACAAATTGCTCTTATTTTAGCATAATATATGTAGGATCATTAACCCATGTTAAATTCACTAAAATTAATTTTTTAAAAAGCACAGTGCATTCTTTTATCAAATGTTGGCTCAGAAAGTTTCTTTATTGAGATGGATGAAATTGATTTCAGTGTATGTCTTCTGAAATTTTGACCAAGAAAATTTCAAAGTGTCTTTATCAAACTGCAGGAATTTGATTTATTAATGTTGAAGACCCTTGCTTTGCAATAATTTACCCGGCAAAATGTTTTATAAATTTTTTCCTAGCAAAAGGGAACCATTACCCAGTCTCTAACATTTAATGTTTAGGTTATAGAAGTATTTACTTCCCCTCCACTTGACAGATCTTTAGATTCTCAAGCACCTGAAATAAAAGTAAATGCCATATTTTTTAGTATCGGTTGACACTAATGAACTCTTTATGGAGAAACTTTCTCAAAAAAATTATTCTTTCTTGTTTCTGGAATTGTATTTATTTCTTCATCATTCGGCATCCATATTTCTTCTAATTTTTGTGTTTTCTTTGTAACAGTTTTCTGCAAGACGTACAATACCGTAATTTTTGGGCATAGCCTTTTTGTACATTACACAACCTGCATCCCCGTGTTTAGAGCCATTTGGCTCCTTTCCGGTTTGGATGGATGGAGGTGAATTTTATATTTTTAAGAAAGGGCAAAAACAAATAACAGGCATACAAACAAATAATCATGAAAAAGAAACGTACACTGGACAGAACAACATAGAAAATAAAACATAATAGAAAAAATAAAAATACGTAGAGGAAAAAAATAGTCGTAAGTAGCCGGAAGTGTGTGTCAGTCTGGGTGGATGAGTGCTCAATTATTATCCTCTACAATGAAATTGTTCTCGTCACATATGAAACGCATTAGGAGTCGAAGTCAGGTTCTTGATAAGTTGTTCGTGAGAATATTTTTCAACCACTGTAATTTAAGTGACACTGTTGGAGTTTGAAAATGCCTTTTTGTACAATCAACAAATTCTTCAGCTGTCCGAGGATCTATATTTCTTGAACGAGTAGCTTCTCTTACTATTAGTACCCTCCTCCCCAAGACCATCTATAGTACCTTTGCCAGGACTGGTAGCAATAAAATGCCACTGAAAATTTCCATGCATTATAGTTCTCAAAGCACAATGAATATTTTTGTTTAAAATGTTTTCCAGTACCATCAGATTGGTAGATAACATTTTTCATATTAAATTTAGCATGGCTTTTCTTAATGTTTTCAATAATGGCATCGGTGAAAGTGGCAACAGCATACATATCTTGTTGCATATAATTTGAAACAACAACAGGAATATAGACAGCAGCTGCCTTTGGCAATTTATGTATACCATAGTTGTGAAAATTTTGCAGGAATTCGTAGCCCAATATGCTGACTGAGTTTGGTCTCAGCTGGTGTTTTTGCCATCATTACTTATAAAATAAAAAAAATTTATAGTATTTCATTTCTACAATAAATATTTACCTATTAAGTTAGTGCAAATAACTTTGAGGGAATGATGAGTCAAAAAATATTTCTCCAAGACGATCTGGGAAGAAATTTTTATTTTTAGATAAATATTAACAATTATTTATTAATATTTTAAAACTTACGCAAGTATATATCTGCATAAAATATGTAGTATGAATACATTTTTTAAAACTTGTATGTTTAAAAATTACATTATTGATGAAAAATAATACTGCAGTTCGCAATAATATATTTTGATGTGACTCGCACTACATAAATTATTTTAATTTAATAATTGCAGTTAAAAACCAAATGTCTTTACTGTAATATAAGCCCTAGCATCTATCTAGCTGATATTATAAAATTAACATTATAAACAAAAAAAGCATCTTTTTATGTGACTCGCACTAAGTCTAAATATAAAATGAAATTGTTATTTTAAAGAAGGCTCTTAATGGAATAATAGGTACATTTTTAAAAAATTAAACATCCATGTGTTTAAATAAAAAATAATATTAATTATTAAATTACTTTTTAATTAGAAAATATTCCGAAGAAAAGTTGACAAAAACACATTTCCCACATGTGCAGGTAAACGCAACTTTCGATTCTAAGTGTTGTCAAATTTTAAAACAAAATTTGCTTCCACTCTTAAATATTAAAATTGAAGTTATTAAGCAAATATTTTTTTAGAAAGAATAAATGAAAAAATAATTTTAAAATTTTTTGTGGAGGTGTACTTTGGCATGGAATTAACCTGACACATTTGTTCATTGCATTAAAATTGTTGCATATTTCAAGGGTTTGTGCAGGATGAATGAAATAGTTGCTGCTTTCTTCGAGGAATAAAATCATTTTTACAATTTTCACTAAGAATTGTCTTATACAGGGTTTCCACGGTCCTTGAAAACTCCTTGAATTTTATTTGCCTTACTCAGGGCACTGGAAAAGTAGTTGATATTTTGTTGGGTCCTTGGAAGAATAAGCAAGATGTTCATCCAATATTTTTGGACTGAGAGACAACTACTTTGTGACTTGTTTTTACCTTGAGAATTCTACCACTAGAAAAAGGGTATTTGTATAGGAATGTTGTCAATCGTCAATCTTTTCTGTCTACGTGTATTCAAAGACAACATAATACAGTAAAAGTTACAGAAGGTATTTCTACGTCAAGTAAAATAGTCCTGCAATTATTCTAATTTATTTTGAAAGTAACTGATATATTTGAACAGAATTTGGTTTTAAGTACCAATAACCGATTTTCTCTGCAGTTAAATCTGTTTTCAAAATGTATGTTATTTAATTTCATAGAGCCAGGGAAGTCTGTGTTCATGTGAACACAATAACTTAATAGCTAGATGGATAAAATTTGGTACACAGTTTTATCATTGGAAATATGTACCAATTTTTTTTTTCAAAAATAAAAGTGCAAATGATTATAGATATAAATTTATCATTTTCATTTTTATGTCTAAAATGTGTAATTTATGGTCCTTGAATTTTCTTAAAAAGGGCCTTGAAATTTTTTTCTTAATAAGAGTGGGAGCCCTGTTATACTGGCATATTTGCAGACATCAGTTTCAAAACGGGAGTGGCCAGCATCAAAAACCACTTTTCACCAAGTCCACTTAGTGATTTTTAGCAGATTTACTATCGATGTGTACGAGTCGGTAAAAAAGACAATGATTTGTTTGTGGTTACCTCCCACTGGAATGGTATGATAATTGATTCCCATGTAAAAAGGGGGTGAAACTACAAGAATTTTATAAATCCCTGTTAAGTTCAAGAAACTCTATGAATATCTAAATCTGTAACTAAGGCAAGGAAAGTGATTGAGAAAATGAAGTTTGTTTTGCTTAGAAATATAATAAAAAAATTTCTGTTTTTGCAAATAATATGATAAACACATTATGTGGCGAGTAGTAAAGGCAACTTTAATTTAGAAACCTAATGCAATGTAATATAATATAAATTATAAATAATATTAATATAAATTATAATTACTAATATATTTCTATGTGCTAACATTGTCAATGCGTAACTTCTACTTATAAAAATAAATCGAATTGCGGCCGTAAATAATTATTACTGGTTCAAAAGAAGTCAGAAATGCAGTTTAAATTTTGGCAGGTGATAAATTTGGCGACCTTGGCGAAAAATTTGGCGACCATTTTGGCAACTTGGCGGTAAAGTTGGCGACAAAGGGAATTTTCAAGATTCAATCGTTAATAAAATACTTTTTATTCATCCACTCAAGTTCAAATACATTTTTTAAAACTTGTAGCGGTTGACACTTGATGTTAATACAGTTTTTTCAAATATTAATTCATTAATTAAATTTAATTAATTTTAGTTTTATATCGGAGAAAAAATTTTCTAAATTAAAATTTTTCTTTGCTGACCTAAGTAGGAATTGACTTCCAAAAAAAGTTTTTATATTACATGTTAAGATCTGTTTTTGCGTCTGTTCAGTTCTGATTCCACCGCGGTTTCCTGTGTTTGGGGGCACTTGTTCCCGATTTTGAAATAGTTGCATCTGCAGCCGAAATAGTGGTGTTTGTTACCAAATTAACCACGTTATTTGAATTTCCATGCTCCACCATATCTCGTGTTATCATGGCCTTCGAAGCGAAACTGGTCTAATCAGTTTTATGAAATAAATAGCGTGATGGACATTCATCATTTATAGTTCCATTTACACGATCTAGGAAAATTGGAAAGTGATCGCTATCGCGTAAATCAGTATCTACTCTGAAATTATAGAAAGGGGAGCAAGCAGCGAGGTCTAAAGAATGGAATGATCGACTCCTTTGGTGAAAGTGGGTATGTTCCCCGTTATTAAGCAAGCAGAGAGAATCAGTGTTTATCAGTTATCCTCCACCCTCGCTCTGAGCATCCCAGTAGCTCTCAGCAGTTCTCGGACAGGTCGTGTGCTGCACCCCAACAACATTGATGCTTCGACTGCTCCTGACTTTCTCCGCCCTTGCCATTGACACCAGACCAGACGTCTCAAATCCCTTGACTAGTTCTTCTTAGAACTGCCATATGGAAAAGGATGGAACGATGAACTTTTCAACATCTACTGTATTTTACTTTGTCACAACCAATCTGACAAAAAGTAAAGGCCACCTACTTCAAGCCATGGTCTAAAGTTTTACAAGGATAGGAGGTAGCCCCCTGAGGGGGCGGGCACTCCATCAAATCCTCCATTACAGTGTTTATTAGTTCCTCAATTTGTCTCCTTCGAGGATTAACATGTTCACTACCCCAGAGAGGACAGTGGCCGTTAAAATCACCAATGATAATGAAAGGAGATGGTAGTTCATTATTATGTATTGAAGTCGTTTTGGTTTACACAAGCACTGGGTGGCAAGTATATGCTGCAAACTGTTATCAATGAGGGAGCCATAACTCGTATTGCAACAGCCTGTAAATTCGTGTGTAGAGAGATGATAGACGAAGGACTGTCCTGGAATACCAGGAGGGCAACACATCCAGAGGCTCGGCCAGAATCTGTGTCTTTTCGAATGAGGCTGTAGCGTCGAATTTTAGCAAGATCAGACGGCTTCAGGTAGGTTTTTTGAAATGCAAAACAGACATGTGTTTAATTAATCAGGTCTTATATATGAGAATCCTTTTTGCGGAAACAACGGCAATTCCAAGAGATTAAAGTGGCCATAAAAGTTAATTTTAATCTGGAGGTTTTATCCTTTTTTTCTATCAGTAGGACTTTTCTTTTGTGAGACAGAAGAATCCAGATCCATATCCGAGAATTCAGATGTGGACGTATCAATTTTTAAAAAGTCTAGCAACTAGAGGTATGCATTCAATTTCTTACCATTTTTTGCAGTGTCTTTGTTTGAATTACTGGGAGTTAGTGAAGTTGATTTTTCGGTGAGATGTCTTTCAAGCTAATGGAAGCTGTTTGAAGTGGAAGGCAGGTTGACGACAAAGTTGGGACTGGATGAACTACTGTACAGCGGCAGTGTGTGATATGTGCATCGGTTTGGGAGCAACTAGTTTGAAGAATGGATTTTATTGCAGATGAATAGGAAACGCCCACCTTGGTAGTTCGATCATGCACTAGTTTTCGAACCTCCGGCAAGGTTATATTCTTTTTTTATTTTAATATTATTTCCTTCTCTGAAGTCCACTTTAGGCAGGACTTTGAAAAGGTAGCATGAGGACCAGTACAATTGACGCATTTCAGAACATCAGATATGGAAGCGTTCATATCATGGCCAAATTCGGCACATCTACCACAGATAGCTTGACTGCTTCGACAACTCGCTTGTGAATGCCCGTACCTCTGGCACTTAAAGCACCGAAGAGGATTGCGGATATATGGTAGAATTACAATTGATGTAGCCCTCTTTTATTGATTTAGGTTATACTGGTGTTTGGAATGTCAAGATAACATTCTTCTTTCTAATCCTTCTGATCTGAATCAGATCAGATCCATGAGATCGTTCGCCTTCATCACCTCCAACACGAAATCCGGTCGCTTAAGCAGGTCGGTCGCTTAAGTCAAGACAACATATTGAGTGGGAATGAGTTGGCCACCACGTCGAATGTTGATGCGACGTGCTGCACAGATATTTTGGTAACAAATCCGTTAAGAAATCCGCTTCAGAAACCTTTATAAAGTCTGGTTCTGAAAGTACAACACGTGAAACATTCATAGTTTTATGATAGGATGTCTGCACAGAGAAGGAACCTGATTGTGTCATTTTACTTATTTGTAGAGCAAGGTTTTCAGAAACTTCTAACAATAAATCACCAGATTTTAGTTTTTTTTATGTTCTGTATCTCCCCAATAGTCGATACAATAAGTTTGTTGATGAGAAATGGAGATATTCCATGAAATGTGTTAGGTGTATCGATGATAATGTAGCGTGTAGTATATTTGGCTTCAACGACGTTAAAAAAGACCCCATATGGTATGGAAAGTAATTCGGGCTCGACGGCACCGCTTGCCACCGAGACCAACAAGGGAAGGTAGCCGCCGACTCTGGACATCTCCAGCCTCGGCGCTTGCCTTAGTGCTAATCGGGACCTATACGCTGGGAGTCACCTCTGGGACGGCGACCACTCTTAACACCAAGACCAAGAAAGGGACCCCTTCGCTTGATCCCTAGCAGTCTAACCGCATAAGTGGCTAGGTTCCAGCCGATTGATGCACCGGAGACCACAGTGCACAGCCCGTCTAATGGGTCGCCACGCACGGCCAACATATGGGGGTATTTTGCTGTCCATGAGAAGCAAGAAGCAAACAGAGCGGCGACAGTTTCTCGTGGAGAGCTCCTTCGTCTACCCTCGAAGGAAGGAAGGAAACACCAAAACTCAAGGGGAGGGAAAAACGGAAGGAGACAAGACACTAAGGTACCTCGGGGTCGTGAATCCCAACACACCTAAAGAAGATGTGCCCCTGGGGGGTAAGAAACATGGGGGGTTATTCCTATTAGTACAAGATATTTTATGATATCTTCACGATGTTCCTAAGATATTCTAAATGCCACTCACAAAGATAATAAAAATATCGTATGAATATTGTAGAGCATATCCCAGATAGCACGTAAGTTTGCAGCAAGTTTGATTTTGACTTGTCATGGCAAAATTTGACGCGTCAAACTTGAATCGAACTTGTCGCAAGTTCGATGTGACAAGTAGCGCCACCTCTTTGCAAATCAAACTTGCAGCAAGTATGCAAAACAAGCTTCCTGCAAAGATAGCACAATAAAGAGATAATTATCTTTGTCTCTGTTTTAAAAAACATCCGATTTTTAATAGCATCTCCTAGACCGTAATTCTTTTTTATTAATTCAATAAATCAATGATAATTTGTGAAAAAAATAACTTTTTTATAAAAAAAATTTTTGAAGCATTTTCCATCTTTTTACTAAATATATCACTCTCACTTTAAAGAAAACTATATCGCCTTTTTCTTTTTTTATTTTTTTTGAAATTTTAACGTTTATAAACAAAATTAAATCTAAAAAACAGTCGGTGTTTGTTGAAAAATAATAACTAGACATTTTGTCCCATTTTAAAGTAATTACTTTTGAACTCTAATTTCATAATTTATTCTACTAGCAAAACGTAGTTATTAGCGAAAATTGCTCTCTCTTTGACTTCAAATCGTATTCTCAACTCAAAAAATTAATGAAAACCAGAAAATAGTTTAAAATAAATCGTATACGAATCGCATCGAACGATGTTTTAGCGAAATCTATCCTCTGTTCTCAGAGTTCAGCTGGCTCAACGGTTAGCGTCCCCGCTTCGGAACCGGGAGGTCGCGAGTTCTATCCTGGGTTGTGTTCGTGTTCTGTTTTTGCTATATTTGCAATGAGTTTGACACGGCAAACTTGCTGCAAGTTCGTTTCATGGTGACTTCGGAGCTTTCGTTAACTTGCTGCAAGCTTACTGCAAGCTTGCACACTTGTCATGACAAATTTGTGGCAAACTTGCACTCTTGTCATGACAAATTTGTGGCAAGCTTGCTGCAAACTAAAATTGCTATCTGGGATTGTGCTAATAGGGAACAGAATTTTGTTAAAAAGCAGAGTAGTCAGTTTCACATATGCCAACGCAGTAAAAAATAATATCCCAAATATATATACACCGAAAGAAGCTCCCAAAAATCCACGTCACCCCCAAGAAGAACCCTTAAATTTAAGCTCACTGCAAGAAATCGAAGTACTTGCAACAACACTTACAGAAATTAAACAACTTTTTAAAGGAATCCCAAAATTAATTAACGCCTGTAGAAGACTGAGAAAAGCCAAGAACTTTAAAGAAAACTGGGACATTCTATTCACAACTCTCTACTTAGCCTACAACAGCCGAGAATTTCAGTGACAGCCCATCGATTCCATCATCCTTCCTACTGGCTCTAGCCTTATCCTCGAGTATCCTGCTCCTGATTAGCCATTTCTCCTGCTCTCCTCTACCCCTGCCTGCCAGACCTCAGCATTCTTCGCCTCTCTTCAATCTTGCTCAAACTATCATGCTCAGTGCATCTCAGTCCCACCCGATAGTGGGTAGCGGCGCTTCGTGCCGCAGGAACCACTGATCATACGTCCAACGTTCAACGCAAGTTGAAGAAGTTAATCGTAGCTAAATTCATCGTAGATTACAAGGCATAATCTGTAGTTCGAAAGTTTCAAACCGTTAAAGAAATCAGTGTTTGGTGCCAAAAATTTAAAAATGGACCAATTAACCCTTTGCACTCGGAAAAGTAATTAGATGCATAACTATCCACTGATTACACGGACTCGTGTTATTGCTTCGAAACGTAAAAAATATATTTGTGCTTTCATTTTTCTTGAAAAATTATTCTGCGACTTCTTACAACTCTGTGGGTACATTTTTAACCATCGAAATCAAGTAACGTCAAAATGATGCACAGTCTAGAATGGCGACTGAGAGAAGCCTCTCGAGTGCAAAGGGTTAAAGCATTTTTCCAATTACCAGATAGCATGCACACTTGCAGCAAGTGTGATTTTCTTTCTATTAGCGTGTCATGACAAACTTGACGCGACAACTTTGCAACGAACTTTCCTGCAAAGTAGCAAAGCATAATCGATCACCCTCCTTGCAATGCAAGTTTTCTGTAAAGTTGGCACGGCACACTTACATACCACGACCTGGCAACAGTTGTATATATCTGGTTTTGATCTTTGTCTCTGTTTTAAAAAACATCCGATTTTTAATAGCATCTCCTAGACCTCCTGATAATTTTTTAAAAAGACTAACTAGGTCTTTATTTAAAAAAATAATTTTGAAAAATTCCATCTCTCCATCTTTTTACTAAATATAGAACTCGCACTTTAAAGAAAACTATTTATCGCCTTTTTCATAATGTTGAAATTTTAACGTTCATAAACAAAACTAAACTTAAAAAACAGTCAATGTTTGTTGAAAAATAATAACTTACTTTGTGTCCATATTTTTAAAAGTAATTACTTTTGAAACCTAATTTCATAATTTATTCCATTAGCAAAACGTAGTTATCACCGAAAATCGCTCTCTCTTTGACTTCAAATCATATTCTCAACTCAAAATTTAAAAAAATTAATGAAATCAAGAAGACGGTTTAAAATAAAACGTGTAGATGCACGATATAGTAGCGTAATCTGTCTTCGGCAATCGAGGTTCAGCTGGCTGATTGGCTAAGGCGACAGCCTTAGGCAGCTGCTTTGTCGGGGGTTCGAATCTGAGGCTCGCTTTACTCTGAGTACTCTGCTTTAGCTATAGTTTGCAATGAGTTTGATGCAACAAGCTTGATACAAGTTCAACGCGTGGTGACTTCGTCGTTTGCTATAACTTGTTCCAAGCTTTCAGATTTACATAGCAAGATTGCTGCAAACTAAAATTGCGATCTGGGACGCTGGGTGATGACGAAGGAAGCAAAATGGCGTCCTGTCACTCTTGAAAATTTCCCAGATTATATTTCGCTCGGTTTTATTTTTATTAATTGCCATGTTTAAATGTTTTGTGATGAGTATGTGTGATGCGTCTTCATATGAGAAAATAAACCTTTTAAAAGACACATGGCGAAGTCCTGCTTCTCGACAACAACATTCGTCGTTACATGATTGGAGGTTCCACCGAGATAAAGGAAACAAAAGGAAAATTACAAAGGCATTGTTGCAAAAGTCTTTCTGTGGGTGAATGCTGTAAACAGTCCAACACGCAGGATAATGGAGAATGAAGGTTTATTTATAAATATGCGGGAGAACACGTAGCACAGGTACAGGAAACAATAGTGTTTGCACAGATTAGCAATGTAAACAGACAACAGTTCAGCACTTTGTTATCTAACAACACAAACAGTCATTAAATAACTAGTAACGACAATAACAGCACTTTCTATAGCGCTCAGCTCACCAGCTTCCTAGCTCGCACTGCAGACGAAACCCTAAAGTCGTTCCCAATGGATCAACACTACTACCGCTCGGCGTCTAACAGCTTACTAGCTCGCACAGTGGATAGAACTGCAAAGACGTTCGCACTCCAAGGCGATCCCAGTCTATCAACATTCCCTCTGTCATCCAAGCGCTCTCCTTATATAGTCTCCCCCGGCAGGCCGTGACGTCACAGGGAATTATCTAGTACACTTCTTCTAATAGAGATATCGAGAAGATTCCAGCACCTTTGAGATCCCATATTTCATCGCCAAAGTCGCCAAGTTTGTCGCCAAGATCAGGGGTCCAGACCCGGCTGCAGCCAGTATCCCATACTTATCCTTGTAAAACTCTCTACCCAACCATAAGATTCACATTGCTGAGAAGCGACTTTCATGTTTGTAACAGTATGTTTTCATTTATTTACCCATCACCTGGCCTATTTAAAATAGTTCTTAAATGGTCATAAATGGAAATTCTGAAACACGCAATGTGTTTTGATGTTCCAAACAATTTGGAATGATTTATTTTCCTTTCTTGTTTTCAACAACTCATGAATAAATGAAGCACATCAGTGCTAGGAAAAATAATTACATAAAAGTGTTTTAATTTGAAATTTCTCATCACGAATATTTACTTAGTATTATTTCAAGCAATTTGGAATAATTTCTTTGTTGTCTTTGTTTTCTCCCTGAAAACAGTTTATGAGTAAGTTAAGCAGATCAGTGCTGAAAAAGTAAATAAATTAAAGTGTTCTGATTTGAAATCTCTCATAACGAGAACTTGCTTTGTACCCAAGCAATTTGGAATAAGTTATTTTCTGTTTTTGTTTTCGCCCTGAAAACATTTCATGAGTTAATGAAGCACATCAGTACTGCTAAAAATAAAAGTGTTTGAAATTTCTCAACCTGACAAATGTAGATATTTGTTTCTGCACCTGAATTGTGTAGTACAAGTTCTCATCAGTAGAAATTTGTGTAAGAAATTCTCATCAAGAATATATATAAGCTTTAATCATAAGCTGCATATTGAAATTTTTTTCATCATCATTAAATGAATCCATAAACCGGAACCGAGGATATTATCATTGTGTGTATCATATTTGCTTTTTAATTTCGTTACATTCTGAACCTGAGAAGAAAAAAGAATTTCTTCTATGTGTTTAAGAAATAGATACATGTGTGTGTGTTTATGTTCCTTAACTTGGGAAAATAGTGGAAATTCTTTTACAAATACATTGCTGTTTTAATGAAATGTATAACAGTACATTGATATATGATTCTGAAATATTATTGTTTTATTATGAAAATGAAGTGTAATTAGGCTTGCCAGACGTCCCGGTTTTCAGATAAAATCCCGGTGTCCCGGCCGGTTTACTTCACGTCCCGGTAAAAATTAAATTTGATTATAGATGGCCAAAAAAGTCTAAAAATAATTAACTGTGAAGGATTGTTTAGGATAATTACTTTATCATTTATTTCACCGTACTGTATGCAAAGTGAAAACTATAGAAGAGTGATGGTCTGCTAATAAATAATATTGTCATCGTATCGTCTTGTCTCGCCAATCTTGACCATGCCTTCTGCTTGCCTGGGACATCAGCACCAGTTGAGAGAGTATTTTCTTTGATGAACAACGCATGGACTGATGATAGGGGTTTGATGAAGGAATCTACAGTTAAAGGTTTGATGACATGTAAAATTAATATCGGAATAGCTTGTGAAGACTTTTACAACACGATTAAAAACAGAAAAAAGACTTTCTAAAAAAAGTCCCAGCCAATGAAAAGTACATGTAAATATTGTTCAAATTTTTATTCCTCATTCAAAGTGTTTGTTCTTACTTAAGTAACTTATAAATATTAACATGTAAGAAATAAAATGTTTAAATTTTTATGCTTGTGTCATTTATTATTACCCCTGATTTAGGTTCCTAATCAGTAACCATTTATTCATGTCATTGAGAATAAACTACCCTCTAAAACACTCTAAAAACCCGCCAAGGGTGTGTACCCTTGAATACCCGCGACGCTGGGGGACATTCCGGTGTCCCGGTTGAACATTTCAGAAATCTGGCAAGCCTAAGTATAATTAACATTCATTCAAGTCATTATGAATAGTATGGTGATTGAGAAGATTATGTGATTCATATGATGAATAAAATAAGTCATTACGAAAATAAATCCTTTAATAAATGGACAACCAACAGAACAGCACGCATCTGCTAGTGCGCAGTTATTTCTGACATACGACGGGGATTTTCCCGGCAGAGGTAAACAGAGTGGGAGATGAAATAGTAGAGAGGTAGCGCTTTTGATTTACAAGAAATACAGATGTCGCTACGATCACTACAGGAGTATTCCTCCAGTGAAAAGGAGAACGACAAAAGGTTACAAATACCAATCATACACAGTGTATATATAAAAAATAATACAATGCTAATACAGTAGGATACTGATTCTAATACACTAAAAAAATTAACACAAATGCAATAACACAATGAAATATAAAAATTATTGTTGCGAAAAGAACTGTTTTCAAATATACGTTTATATGTTCATGCAAAAATTACATGACAGTAATCAGTCTTTTGGGAAAATGGACATGACGTCCACTACGTGTGGTAATTGGTTTGACAATAGCAGGCTCATTTTCACGTGCATACATAGGAGAAGGTGCATCTTCAATTTTATGTGTAGAAGTAGGTGTAGAAAGTAGTGAGTCTGAAGACTCTGATAACACATACGCACGTTTTATACGGCCAATGGAAACTGTGATATTTTTATTATTTATTTGCAGTACAAAAGTCTTCTCTTTTCTACTAATTGCAGGATGTGGACCAGTGTACGGAGGTGAAAGAGGAGGTTTCACACTGTCAACGCGTAAAAATACACGTGAGCAGGTTTGCGATGTTGGATGGATATAAATATGTTGAACAGAGTGCCTGGATGTAGAAATTGGATTGATAGATTGCATGATTGATTTAAATTTTGATACATAAGTGTCTGTTGGTGTTTATAGATCACTTTTTGAATTTAAGATATCAGAAGGCAATCTGAGGGATGTTCCATAGACAAGTTCTGCGCATGTTGCATTAATATCTGGTTTAATTGATGGACTTACAATAAAATCATCTAAGTGTACATTTGGAATTCCTACTTTAGAATTCTTAGGATTTAAAGTTTCCAAAGATGGTATTTCTCCAATGCCTGATCGAGTCAGTGCAATTCAAGACTTCCCACGACCCACTACCTTTACTCAACTACGTCGATTTTTAGGTATGTTTAATTTTTATCGCAGATTTCTTCCAGAGGCTGCTCACCTTTTGTCACCATAAAGAGTATAATGTCGTTAGAGCGGGTGTAAATTGTTCTTATTTGCTATCAAAAACAGTGGTAGAATTATAAACGAAATTAGTAATATTCAAAACGAAAGTTTATCGTTAAAATGATATTTTTGTGGTTATAAACCTTTCTGAAAAATGAACAGAAAGAGTCACATTATATACTTTTTGTATTTTTCTTATTTTCAGTAAATTTTGTAAATTGTGTTCTGCCAATGTTCCACGAAGCAAATGGCTTTAAAAAAATCGCCAGATGTTAAATTATTATGGCTAGATGAATTGCAGATTTAGTGTTTTATTTAATTGCTTCTGAATATCAGAAACAGCTCACTGAATAAGAATATTTATTGAGTTTATGTAAACATATTTCTGTTTGATTTCAATATGATAAAATAGTTTTTTTGCTAATTTTATATCTTCCCCTCTTTGATATTTTAAAGGAAACATTAAATTCTACTTGTTTTTCTTTTAAATTTCCAATCATAATTGTTTCTAAAATGGCATTTTTAGGCAAAGCCAAGAACTCTGACCTCATATCTCTAGCTATCGAGTTAGGGAGGAAGTGACTAATGATTTACGCGTAGTAGACTTAAAAGAATTAATAACTAAAAGTAAAAATTACGAGCCGGAGTTTGTTGCTAATATACTTGATGCCATTGCAGATGAGAGGGTACAAAAAAGAACAACTAGAAAGACAAAACGAAGTGAGAACCTTTGAATTAGAGAAACAGAGAATAGCATTGGAATGACTTAGAGTAAAACAAGGGACTGCCGAATCGGTTGTAGAATCATTTAAGCAGAATTTTCAAAAACTTATGCCCAGGTTTAATATCCAAATTGATGATATGGGTTTGTTTGCTCGATCTATATGAGAGACAGGCTAAAGTTGAGCAGATTCCAAATGGAAGGTGGGTGTCCTATCTCATTGGTATTTTACCTACTGAGATAAATAATTTGATAGCTCGGGACTTTGCACACATCAAGTCATTACTGCTTCAAAGGTTTAAACTTACCGCCGAAAATTTCAAATAATTATTGGTTAAATCACAGAAAAGTCCCGATTCTACGTGGCATGATTTCTATCATGAGATTAAAACATACTTTGAGGGATGGCTAACGGGCTTAAAAGTCGAAACGTTCGAACAATTTAAAGATTTAGTGAGTGTGGATCAAATAAGAAAAGGGCGTCTTGAGATTTTAAGGAGCATTTTCTTGATGAGTGGGCATCGATAATCTCTAGCTAGTGGGTAAAATGGAGGAATTTAAAGATGCTGAAAAAACTATAATGGGGAAACTAAAATTAGATTCTAAAGCCAAAACAACTGGAAATTCGATACGAACTTATAATGCCCCTATCAACAAATATAAAGGAAATAAAATTCCTTAAAATTCAAACTTTAAGAAAGAAAATGAATCGCTGTGATTTTCGAAAAAATTCGAAACAAATACTGACAAAAGAAAAAAAATTCAATGTTTTGAGTGTGGCTCATACGAACATTTAAGTCCCCAGTGCCCACAAATTCGAGCTCATAAATCGGAGGTAAATCGGTTTGGAGGAGTAGCATATAAAAGCTTGTTAGATCCCTATATGAAAATTGGAAACGTAAACGTGCCCCATGCCTATTCTTAGAGATACGGGCGCAACCATAGACGTGCTCTGTCAGAAATATGTAAATAGAAACAGAATGATTGGAGAACATGTTTGGGTTCAGCATATATTCGATGATCATATGGCATGTTTACCCGTTGCTCAGATAGATGTTGAATTTGACTTAGGCAGGGTGATAACTAAAGCTGCTGTTGTTGAGAATGAACTAGATCAAGGACGGTATATTTTAGAAAATCAGACCACAGATCTTTTAAAAAAGATTAATTAAAATAGCAAATTGAATTCTGAGAGCGTTAACGCCCTAATTACTCGGCGGAAATTAGAGAATGATAAAAGTTTGTTAGAGGAACAGATAAACGCCGAAAAATTCACGATGAGGAAATTTTAGGAGATGGTTGAAAACAGGCAGAAAGTACAGAGAGTGATGAAGTTCTACCTAAAGCAGATTTCAGTGATCCTTTAAAAAATAATTGAGGTAAACTCTAGCACTTTCATAGAGGAACAACAAAAAAGTAAAGAACTCGCTCCACTATTTGAGTTAGTAGAAACGAAAGGTAACCAAACTAATTTTGTCATAAAAAAGGTGTTTTAGTGAGAAAGAAAATAAATAAATTGGCAGGTGAGGAATATGTTATTGCTGTACCTGAAACATCCAGGGAGCAAATTAAAACTATGTGTCTCGAAGGCACTTCGGATCATTTAGGAGTCCTTGAAACAAAGGATAGATTAGTGAGACATTTCTTCTGGCCCAATTGTAATAAAGACATTGAAGAGTTTATCAGGACTTGTGATCCTTGTCAGCGTGTGGGAAAGACAACTTACAAGAAAAAGGAACCATTAGTAGCTGTACTAGTAATATCTGAAGTTTTCAGCAAAATTAGTGTTGATGTTTGTGGGCCTTTGCCTACTTCAACACAGGGTAATAAATTCATTATTACGGTTATGTGCCTGGCATCTAAGTACCCTGATGCTGTCCCCACATCAAATATAACTTCTAAATCTGTAGTGAATGCACTCCTTCAGATTTTTAGCCGAATGGGTTTTCCAAGAGAAATCCAGACTGACTAAGGGAAGTCATTTATGAATATCTTAACACTTGTATTTCTGGAGAAATTTGGGATAAAAATTGTTAGGAGTTCTATTTACCATCCTTCGAGTAATCCGGTAGAACGTTTCTATCTTTCTGTAAACCGGATTCTGAGAGTTTTGTGTATTGAAGCAGCTCCTGATTGGGAAACTCAGATTCCAGCTCCCCTCTTTGAATTAAGGACAGTAACTCATGAAAGTACAGGTTTCAGCTCTGCTGAACTTGTATACGGGAATAATTCTTAGAACTCCTACAGTATTATTGTATGAGAAATGGTTGAAGCCAGAGGAACAGGAAAACATAGTTACTGGAATATGTTTCTGAATTAATAAACCGGTTGAGAAAAATTTGCGAATTAGCTAAAGAAAAAATGGAAGAAATGAGGAATAGACGGAAAAATGGTATGAACGAAATGCCATAAAAGAAGAATTTCATGAGGGAGATTCTGTGATAGTGTTATCGGTAAACGAACCATATAAATTAGTTACTCAGTGGAAAGGACCCGGAACTATTGAAAAAAAGTTGTCAGACACAAATTATGTAGTTAGTTTTGAGGCAAAACAAGAGATTAATAAGGTTTATCACATTAATATGTCAAAACCATACTTTTAGAGACTAGAATTGGTAAATATAGTATATCATTTAGAAACTAAATCAACTGCGTCATCAAAATTAGAAGAGGATTTTCCTTATATGTTAGCTCAAACCCCAGTGTGTTTCATTTTCAGGAAATAATTGAAACTAATAGTCTTAGAGAAAGATTTAGTGTTGATCAGATTGGGCAGTTAGAAACTTAATTAGTAAGATACTGTAGAATATTTTCAAACATTCCAGGTAAAACGAATTTTGTAAAACATGGTATTGAATTAATGAGTGACGAAGCAATCAAACACAAACCTTATAGAATGACAAATCGACAAAATGACTTCCTTAAAGCAGAAATCGGGGAAATGCTAAAATATAACATTAATGAACCGGGTGCTTCCGAATTTACTTCTCCAATGATTCTCGTTGAAATGCCGGGAAGGGAACCTAGACCCTGTATCTACTATAGGAAATTATGAGGTAACACGTACTCAGTTTTATCCCATTCCGAACATTGAGCAACGTGTAGAAACTGTCGCTAAAGCTAGGTATATCACTTTGATAGACTTGACGAAAGGGTATTGGCAAATACCACTGAGTAAAAGGGCCCAGAAAATCGCTGCTTTCGCTACAAGATGGCTCTGCGCATGTCCTTTGGCCTCAAAAATACTCTATTCTATTTCAGTGAAACGATGAATGAAATATTAGATGGGTGTAATGAGTATGCTGTTCCTTACCTTGATGATATCGCAATATTTTCTCAAACGTGGGATGAACATTTAACACATTCAAGACTGACGTTACGAAAAAGCAACATCAATTTCTGAATTTTTTAAAGACATGTTCTACGTTCTGTATGTCCGAAGTAATATTTTTACTTGATTCTCTATACTTTAATTGTTCGTAATAATTTTTTTTGATTCCACATTAGTTGAATTTTAACACCTGCAAAAAAATTATTTTTTTTCTGGTGTTTTGAAAGGGGAAAAAAGTCTACTTTCAAATAATAATTGTAGATGGCAGCACATGCCGAATTTCCAATTTGATTCACATTTCTAAATGATTTTTTAAATATCGTTTTGGACTGATGTTGCGAAAACGCAACATTTTGTAACTCTCATGAAAATAAATTCTTATAAAACTATCTGGTACATTACACACAAAGAAAACACGAAGCGGTCTTAAATGGGTTAAAACATTTGCAGGATGTCTTAGAACGAATAAACAAGCCAAGTTAACAATTAAGCCTTCTAAATGCAAATTCGCCCAAAAAGAGGTGCAATATCTGGGACATATAGTAGGGCATGGGAAACGATGGGAACGATCTCCTGTACAAAACTTCCCAATACCATCTACTAAAACTGAAATTAGGGCTTTCCTAGGCTTAGTGGGGTATTATAGACAATACATTCCCATGTTTTCCGTCGTAACTGCACCTTTGACAAATTTGTTGAAGGGATGGAACAAAAAGGGCAAAATTGAGTGGAATGAGGAATGCACTAGGGCAGTTGAATTGCTGAAAGATAAACTCACAAGTAAACCTAAATTACACGCTCCAGGTTTTACTGAACCTTTCATACTGCAAACTGATGCGTCAGATTTGGGTATGGGATGGTATTAGATCAAAAAGATAAGGAGGGTATAGAACATCCAATATTATACATCAGTAAAAAAATTTACATCAGTTGAGAGGAAATACTCAACGATTGAAAAAGAATGTGGAGCTATTTTGTATGGCAAAAAGAAACTTAAAGTTTATATTGATGGGCAAACAGAATTTTGTATTCAGACTGACCACAATCCACTTGTGTGTTTGAAGAAAAATGCCTGCGCGAATCAATGATTACTTCGTTGGGCATTGGCATTACAAGCCCACAATTACACTATAGAACATAAAAGAGGAAAGGATAACTTAAATGTAGACTGTCTGAATCGCAATCCTCTAAATACTGATGGAATAATAAAGACGATTATAGAATTAATGTTTTCTGTAAATTCTCATGCAAATGTGGGTGAAAAATAGCAATTAAATTTTCTACCTTAATTGTTTTGTAAGTGCGAGTAATATGCGTAAATATACTAATCATATCTTTTTCCTCTCTCAGTGAGTTATTCTTGTGTAATGTGTGTCATTAGTTTAATAAGAATATTTGTAGCACTACAATTTTGGTGAACATGTCTCCGTAAAACTCTCTATAGGTCTAACCTTGTTGGATCCAAAAACCTGCGCCATAGCATGGGGAGTCTGGAGCATGCGCAGTCTTCTGCCAGTTTCCTTTAAAGGCCCGGATGCATATAGGCATTCTGTACTCGAGCAGAGCACCATTGTAACTTTGGAGGGCTCTGATTGGACAAACGAATCTGACGTGACTCTTCTGCACATCGCATCAACAGTGAGACACGCGTATCTTATTTATAGTACTTAAAACTCTAAATATACTGATTTTTTCTCCAAGATATTTCTTGAATTTGCTTTCAGAAGGGGAATCTTTCTTCTTCCTGATTTAATGTCGTTAGATTTGCTTCATTCAGATCTCAAACATTAAAATTCATATTTTAATAGTTAACTTAAACCATGATAAATATAAGTATTGAAATAATGCCTGATATAGGATTACAAATTACAACTTACATCGTCTAAAAGATAATGATTTGAAATAATTATTCCTACTTACCAGCACACAAGCTTTGTTCTAGATGGTCTAGAAGATCGAAGATTCAATTTCGTGTCCGATGTTCTTCCATATTCTCCTATCCATGAATACACATCGGAAACACTTTTAAAGTTGCTTCGAACGATGGTTTCATCTTCAACGATTTTAACAACTTCGTTTACAAAAGAAGGGGGAAGATTGGAATTCTGAATAGCCATCGGTATTACACAAAGAACATTTCGCTATAGCTAGTTGAAAGAATCAGTCAGGGCGTGGTCAGAGGTAAACAAACAAGCAAAGCATAGCTACGTCAGATTCGCTTGTCCAATCAGAGCCCTCCAAAGTTAAAATGGTGCTCTGCTCGAGTACAGTATGCCTATATGCGGCCCGGATTGTGGGCGTTATTTCAGTTGTGTGTAGCTGTGCTGCAATAGTGATTGTCGTTCTTGTTTTCGTTGATTTTATATAATGTTTAATGTTTTAATAAAGTATCGTTTTGCCAAGGGGGGCTGTATTATTGAGAGACTTTCACATCAGATCCACAAGAGAATCGGGTAGATTCAGAGAGCCTGATTAGTTCTTTAGATGTGTTGTCATATCAGATGCAACAAACCTTTTTCGTTAGAACTTTGAATTTCATTTATAGACGTGCCATCAGTATTGTTTCCGAACTCCTCGAACTGTTTGTTTTCCCCTTGAGTTAGAGAAGGCCAAAATCTGGAGGAGGGAGGAGTATAGTCTGTAACACCTGCGCAGAGGATGCACTCCAAAATCTGTGCAGCTCCTTTCTTGGAATAGGGATGCCAACCGAACTCACAGGGAGCGATCCTATCAGGGTTGCCAGATCAAAATGGCAAAGTAAGGTCAAACCTTCTTAAAAATAAGGCCAAAAAATGCCAAATTTGAAAAACTGATTGAAATACTTATTTTTCGCTAAATATACCATAAGAAAAGGCTTTAATTCATGAAAAAGAATCACATTAGA
Source organism: Araneus ventricosus (assembly GCA_013235015.1). Taxonomy (NCBI): domain Eukaryota; kingdom Metazoa; phylum Arthropoda; class Arachnida; order Araneae; family Araneidae; genus Araneus; species Araneus ventricosus. The sequence continues at coordinate 224,314 of BGPR01000059.1, forward strand.
TTGACATTTAAAAAAAACTAAATCTTCCCATAAATCATTTTGCAGTGAAAAGTTCTGCTCTTGCCAATTCTAAATTTAATAGCAGAGCAGGATGTATTTATCTGATGATTTAAAAAATATACAAAATTATTTTTCAATTTACTTATAATAAATGAAAAGTGATTCCGTGCTAAGAATGATTAATTAACAGTAAAAAAATTGTATTCCATTAATATAAATAAAATTGATTTCAGATCCATAATAGATCGTTTCCAATAAGCGATAAAAATTTCCAAAAATGACTTTTTTTTAGTTTTGATATCATTCAGCTAATCTCCAAATCCAACGCACTATGCCGTTCTACATATAGTTTTAGAAAGTTTTTCTGTATATTTTAGTTTCAAAATTAAGCGGTTCTGAGGTACGTATTCAATGCCACAAATAGAGGCACAATTTATTTAAGAAACTGTTAAAAAATTATTTACCCTTTTTCTAAAAAAAAAAAAAAAAAAAAAACCGAGATTTTTCATTTTTGTATGGTTAACAACTGTTCGTTGAAAAATTCAGTCAAGAACAGAAAGGGATAATAACAGAAAAAGTGGTTCTTTATATGCTCCTTCAAATAGCTTGATACGCAGAAACATAAGCCTAAGGCTAGAGATATTCCGGCAATCACAGTCACAAAGGGGACAGAAACTTTGTTATGATGAGGAACTATCTCGTTTGACAACTAACTGTAAAGCATTTGAAAAGTTTAATATAAAAATTTTAGTCAAAAACAGTAGAATTAGTTACAAAGTAGCATTTATAAAATTCATGAATGAAAATAAAGCCAAAAAAGGCCAAAAATGAATTTAAAGCCAAATGAAAATTCTTAAGGTTAAGCACTTTGAAAAAAGGCAAAATTCTCAAAATTTGGTCTTAAAAAATCAATATGGCAACCCTGGATCCTATTTCCGACTTCTGGGGTGTCCTGTTGTGGGAAATAATCTCCCCGATCCCTGGCGGACGAAATAGCGTAAGAACTGAAGATACGGTTTTTTAAGGGGTGAGACCGACGCCGGTTGATGACGAAGGAAGCAAAATGGCGTCCTGCCACTATTGAAAATTTCCCAGATTATGTTTCGCTCGGTTTTATTTTTGTTACTTGGTATGTTTCAATGTTTTGTAATGAGTCTGTGTGATGCCCAGTTTGTTATGTGTCTTCATGTGAGAAAATAAACCTTTTAAAAGACACATGGTGAAGTCCTGCTTCTCGACAACAACGCACGTCGTTACAATATTTACGGCTGAAATGCGTCACTTCGGTTCAGATTCAAAAATATTTACTGTTCAGGGACAAGTCTGACGTCACTTGCTAATCCTGGTAAAGAGCGCCGGTTTGGTAAAATTTGGGTCCTGGACTTCGAAGAGGCAATAAACCAAAGACAATCGATACCAGTAAAAGAAAAGGTTCCAAAAGACCTCTGGGACAAAATTCACCAAATTTTATAGGATTCCAACCCTTGTATTCATCAAATGAAATTTTCTGCCGATTTTCACACCGAACCAGAGGAGGATATCAAATCAAATAATTTTTAAATAATAATTCTTCTTTCAAAAATTCTTTAACTTTAATTTGGAACATTTAAGATTACAATAATCCTAAAACACTTCTACAGTTTGACGTACTGGAGTCAAGTCTCAACTTCGTAGATGCTCACAGCTGTTCTTAAAATAAAAATATTCAATTTTTCTAGATTAATATTACATACATAGTTTATGGACGAGTTTTCTGATTTGTTTACTTTGGTTTCACAGAACTTCCGTGGTGAGGGTTCACGTCCGTTTTCCAATAACCCTCCAATTTAAGTGATAGCCAAATCCAATTGGATTCCATATCAAGCGCCAAGATAAAATCAGTTCTTTGTTGAATACACAAAGCGCCAAAAAGAGCGATAAAAAATAATTATGGCAACCTGCCCACCAAATTAGGCTCTTATTTTAAGTAAAGATTGCGAGCCACAACTATAGGAACATGAAATTTACTACTTTCAAAGTATCCTAAGGCGTAACATTCGAGAACTCCACTTTAAACATTAATCAATATTTTCAAACAGAGTCCCAGATAGCATGTACACCTGTAGCAAGTTTGATTTTTCTTGATATTAGCTTGTCATGACAAACTTGATGTGGCAATTTTCCAGCAAACTTCCTGCAAATTAACAAAGCATAATCGACCAACCCACTTTCAAAACAAGTTTGCTGTGAAGTTGTTATGACAAACTTCACACCACGATTGCAAAACAAGTTTGCTGCAAACAGTTAATCTTTGTCTCTGTTTTAGAAAAAAACATCTGATTTTTAGTAGCATCTCGTAGATCGTCCTTCTTTTTATTAATTCAATAAATCAATGAAAATTTGTAAAAAAACTAACTTTTTTATAAAAAAAATTTGAAAAATTCTCCATCTTTTTATTAAATATAGAACTCGCACTTTAAAGGAAACTATATATCGCCTTTTTCTTAATTTTGAAATTTTAAAGTTCATAAACAAAATTAAACGTAAAAAACAGTCAATATTTGTTGAAAGATAATAACTTGCATTTTGTCCCATTTTAAAAGTAATTACTTTTGAACCCTAATTTCATAATTTATTCTACTAGCAAAACGTAGCTATTAGCGAAAATTGCTCTCTCTTTGAATTCAAATCATATTCTGAACTCAAAATTTAAAAAATTAATGAAATCAAGAAAACAGTTTAAAATAAATAGTATAGATGCACCATCTATTAGCGCAATCTATCTTCTCCTCTCACAGTCTAGCTGGCTGAGTGGTTAAGACGACAGGTTTAAGAAGCGGGATGTCGGGGGTTCGAATCCGAGGTTGTCTTCGTTTTCTGTTTTTGCTATAGTTTGCAATGAGTTTGTAGCGGCAAGTTTGTGAAAACTTTGACGCGTGGTGACTAACTCGTTTGCGTTAACTTGTTTCAATCTTGCACTCTTGCCGTGTCAAACTTGCGCAAGCTTTCAGATTTGCAGAGCAAGATTACTGCAAACTAAAATTGCTATCTGGGGTGTTGAAATTTTGAAGATTCCCATATACTTAACATTATCTCTGGAAGTTGATGGGTAAGGCGTAAGTCCTACTTTACTGAAAATAAACAAAACAGAAAACTCGTCCATGTATCTAGGCTAATATAAAACTTTCGACAAGAAACCCAGATGGGTCGTCTCATTCGGATTCACTGTTTATAAACCCACGAGCTTAGCTCATATGACCAGTCTGGAGCACACGTTTAAAAACATCTATGATCGAGACCAACAGCCCTATTCACCAACTCGAGTTGACGCTGACTCTAGTGTCAGCACTCCGATTTCTTATTCTCCACGCCAAAAGAGCGCGTTGTCTGCCGTCCGTTTCCCGATCAGAGAAAATCGGTGAGTTTCCGAAACTCGAGTTTTGTGCGCATGTGCAGTAAAATGAAAAATCGTTCTGCCTCAATGTTCTGCATTGCTTGTCAAAGTGAATTTTTGGAGAAAAAATCAATCTAGAGGAAAATTTTGGTTTTTAGCATAACTAATAGAGTAATTTTTTATATGTTGAGTGGAGAACTGTAACTTCTTTCCGCTACATTTTTTTTCAAAATGCATTTCATGTTAACAGTACCTACCCTGGATTGCTGTACTTTTTTGAATGCAAACTGCTTATTGTTCAGGAAAATTTAAATACTCATATTTACTAAAAGTACGTCTTTATTATACCTGGTGATGTATTCAGAAAATTGACTTTATATTTAATGAAGCATTTTTCTGCAGTATGTTTCCAAGTTAAAAATATCCATCCATGTTTATTAAATTTATTATAGTGCATGATATTGTTTTATATCCTATAAGATTTTTACTACAAGAATACAAATCTTTGATTGTCCAGGTAAATTTAAAATGCAAATATTTTTATATTTTAAAGCTGTGCGAGAATGAGAAAAATAGTTTTATATTTTATCAAATTTTGCAACTGGCATTGATAATTTATCTACTTCATGGAATTCGGCATTTTCGTTTTTACATTCTGGGTATTAATAAACTATTTCGATGTATTTGAACCATTACACACGTGTAGAAAAATATTTTTATATGCTGTAGGACTCTTAAAATCTAATTTAAAATTTTATTATTGAATCATTTTAAAAATCCACAGCAGTATAAAAAAGTTTCATCCTATACATTCTCATATTATCCCATCTTAGCCACTCTATTACTAATAACTATCTTTTTCGTATTCATTAAGTTTGCTGAATTGTAATATTTTCTTGTTTTATGAGCGATTATATTTTCGATTTTTTATTCCAAAAAATGCAAATCTCTTATTGGTGAGATAAATTTAAAATATTCATATTTTTTACATGACGGTCAGTATGTTAAAAGTCTTATACGTGATGGAAAAGAGTTTTATTTTTTGCAAAATGATTGTTTTTATGAAAATACCAGGTTTATTCCTTCTTTGATAATATGCTTATAACACTTTTGATTTGCAATGGGACAGTATATTCTTTACGTGGAAAAAATGAAAAAAATGTAAGAAAAAGAAAAAAAAATTGTCTTCATATTGAATAAAGCTTTGTTCTGTGGTGTGTTTCCAAAATAATATATTGATCCTCATTTATTAAATGTACTGTAGAGTTATTCATTATATAGTTCATTATGGTATTTTGTTAGAATATACAGTAGGTATTTTTAGTGGGAAAAAATTATGTGCTTCATATTTTTATTTATAAATGTGTGAAGTTGGAAATTTCCTTAAGAAAATTGTTTGAATGCATAATAAACAGTATAAATTAATTCAATTCATTGGCATATAGTTGCATTTTACAGAGAAATTAGTATGCTTTAATAGTTTTTTTTTACAGTATTAAAGATTTGAAATTTTTGTCAATCTATGCAGCTTGCATTGATATTTTATACACTTCATTCATCAACGCTGTATTTTCGTTTTTACATTCTGGGTATTAAGAAACTATTTTGATGTATGTGAACCATTAAACAGTTGTAGAAAACAAACTTTTATATGTTGTAGGGCTCTTAAAACCCAATTCAAAATTGTATTATTGAATCATTGTAAAAATCCACAGCAGTATAAAAAAGTTTCAGCCTATGCATTCTCATATTATCCTATCCTAGCCACTCTCTATTACTAATAACTACCTTTTACTTATTTATTAAGTTTGCTGAATTGTAACACTTTCTTGTTCTATGACCTATATGATTTTTATTCCAAAAAATGCAAATCTCTATTGGTCAGATAAATTTAAATTACTCATATTTTTTACACCTTGAAACTGTATTTAATTATGTCTTGTTTAATGGACACAAATTTTATATTTTGTAAAATGGTTGCTTTCTATGAGTTTGTCAAAATACCATGTGTATTCTTTATTGACAGTAAGTTTTTAAAACTTTTGATATTTGATTTGATTTGATTTTATATACTTGGTTATGAATCAAGAAAATTCTTTGTAATAAAGCTTTGTTCTGTGGAGTGTTTCTACATTTATATATTTATCCTTATTTATTAAATATACTTCAGAGTTATCTTATATTGTTCATTATGGGATTTAGTTAGAATTTATAGTAGTATTTCTGTGGAAAAAATTGCTTAGCATTGCTGCTTCTAAATATGTGAAGTTGTAAATTTATATAAAGAAATTTAAATTCATAATAAACATTTTTTATAAATTAATGTATTCTTCTGTATATAGTTGTGTTGTACAGAGAAATTAGTTCATATTACTTAGCTTCAACAAATCTTTACAGCATTAAAGATTTAAAATTTCTTTCAATCTTTGCATTTTATGTTGATATTTTATATACTTCATTCATCAATTCTGCATGCAAGTGAACCTTTAAACAGTTGTATAAAATCATTTTGATAGGCAATAAGACTCTTAAAATGATATTCAAAATTATAAATGAAGTAAAAGTATATTGTAATTGTGCTAATATACTTACTTGACTGGTATAAGTTTTTTTTTCTTGTCAACTCGTTTTGGTAAACTAATCAAAATAACTGAATTATAAACATTGTTTTTGGATTTTGGTTCCAATATTCAGACACAAGTTGTCCCAAAATAATATAAAGTTTAGTTGCTACTCAATGCAATAAGACCATAATCGACCATTTTCAGGGTGTAATATTTCAAAAACATCCTGGTTAATAGTTATCAGTGTAGAGATGTATCTTTTATTTTTCTCAAAAAATATCAGAATAAGAGCTGTTTTATTCAGTATACTCTGTTATGCACCCAGAAAATTGCCTTTCTGTTTAAAAAAGCTTTGTTCTGTGGTATGCTTGTAAGCTTATATAGTCATATTTATTTATTAAATACACTGCAAAGTTAATCCTTTTATTGTTTCCTTATAGAATTTACAGTATTTATTTCAGTGGAAAAATTGCCTAGCATTGTTTTTTATGATAAGTGAAGTTGGAAATTTTTATAAGGAAATTTGAATGCACAATAAACAATTTTATAAATTTATGTATTCATCTGTATATAGTTGAATTTTAGAGAGAAATCAATTCATATTAATTAGCTTTGACAATTATTTTTACATCATTACAGATTTTAAATTTCTTTTTATCTATGCAGCTTATATTGATATTTTATATACTTCATTCATCAATGCTGCATACATGTGAACCATCAATCAGTTATTGAAAAACATTTTGATAGACAATAGGACTCTTAAATCTCATTCAAAAGTATAAATGAAGTAAAAGTATGTTGTTATTGTGTTAATATACTTACTTGATTGGTATAAGCTTTTTTTGTCAACTTGTTTTGGTAAACTTGTCAAAATAACAGAACTATAAACATTATATATGCATTCCGATTCAAATGGAAGTGGGCCCAAATATAAAGTTTCATTGTTATTCTATGCAATACGACCATAATGAACCATTGTCCATAGGAATGTAATATTCTTATCTATGATGTTAAGTAACAATGAACTTTAATTGGAAATCAGAAAATAAATTCACAGATTTGTATGAAAAAATTTAAAAGATTATTGCTTTATTTGACCAAATCTATATGAAATTAGATGTTTTGCTTGAAGAAAAATAAAGAGAATTAAATTGTTGTAGGAAAAGAAACCTTGAAATAGTTTTTAATTATTGATCTATTTTTTTGTTAAGTAAAAATAACTTATTAACATAAAAGTTATTTTACTTTGTAGCAAAATTTCATTCTGAGTTTCCTTCCCTTCATATTTTAAATGTAGGCCCCTAATGTGCTGCTTGTTAAAGTACACAAAACAATCTTAAAAAAATATTCTTAAAAACTTTTTGGGTAAACTCATGAAAATTGTTTTAGTTTAACAATTGTTATAATGTTTGTTAACTTATGAATTCATAAAGTAGTGAATTGTAATAATAAATTATGTAATAGCAAAGAACATGAAATTACTCTTCTTAATGAAAATAAATATTATTGTTTGATTACGCTATGAAACACAGCAGATATTATGCAGGTACTAGTAGAATTTTAATGCCAATTTATCAAAAAATAAACACCTCATTTTGTTTTCAAATACTAAAGAGATTGAAAGAAGCAAATCTACATTTTAATTATGGTAGAAATGGTTAAAACAATAACTATCTATCTGATATTTTGGACAGCTTCAAATATTTAAAATTCATTAATTAAGCATATATTTCATGTAAAGCCGATATTAATTCTAAAATACTTACAAATAATATCAATAATTAATCGCATTACTCTGATTCGGTTTAGCCAAGACTATTATGTACATGTTCTGAATTCGGTTTTGCCAAGACTATTATGTACATGCTCTGAATTCGGTTTTGTCAAGACTATTATGCACATGTTCTGAATTCGGTTTTATCAAGACTATTATGTATATGTTCTGAATTCGGTTTTGACAAGACTATTATGCACATGCTCTGAATTCGGTTTTGTCAAGACTATTATGTACATGCTCTGAATTCGGTTTTGTCAAGACTATTATGTACATGCTCTGAATTCGGTTTTGACAAGACTATTATGCACATGCTATGAATTCGGTTTTGCCAAGACTATTATGTACATGCTCTGAATTCGGTTTTGTCAAGACTATT